>LOEQ01004019.1:66054-85261 GCA_001685075.1 Bramus lutescens
TATACCGGCTTCATGGGATCCTATTCTCTTTGGATGTAAACCTTGCTCAATCTAGACGTAGTAGGGGGGCTTTGGACTTTCCATAGGGTGGGGTGCATGGAACTCCCTTAAAGTTGGAGGGGTGGGGGGGGATTTGTGGAGGGAGAGGGAGGGGACTGAGAGGAAGGGAGGAAGCAGGAATTTGCATTGGTATTTTTTTAAGTAATTAAAAAAAGGAAAAAAAAAGGACTCTGCACTGAGGTTTTGAGCGTCAAATACAGCAAGTTAAAAGTAGTCTTTCTTTTAAAAGAAAGGTTTGCTTTCCATTTTTATATTCGTGACTTCAAGATAGATACAGTTCTAATCTTTTTTGACGTAAAATTATCAGAGTGCTAGTAACACTGGAATTTTGGGTAAGCCATGTTATAAAGTGACTTTGGTTACGTTTTTACTATTGTTATTTCTCAGAGAGTCTTTTTCTTGCAGTGTGCATCAGTTTCAGTAAGTTAAAACTATGATAATAAAAACCTAGAAAAACCCACGAAGAGTAAACTCAGCTGTTGTCATTGTGCATTCTAATCCACTCTATTGTTATAAGTGTTATAAACATTGCCTAGAATTCAGAATTATGAAGGTTTTATTCTTACTCCTGTGACTTACTCGGAAGAATTCTTTTGTTGATCCCGAATCTAATGTTCCGTATGCAATTTCTGTTTGTTTGGCCAGGTCTTCTGCACTTTCTATGGGGGAGACCATTCTCTCCACCGTCAGGAAAGCAGCCAGATTGGCAGTGTAAGATGATATAATGATGAGTGTGAAGAACCACCAGACGCCTCCAACAATTCGACCTGACAGGGATCTAAACATGGATAAAATTATACAGTTTTTCCCTTTCTAAGTCACAGAAAGAAAAAAGAAATGTCACCAATTGTCAACCATATTTAAAAGTTACAATTTCAAATATTGTACTATTTTCTGCTAGTCTACTTAAGAATGCGGCTTATATTGATGCACAATGGTATACTTCATGTTATTGCTAAAATTAAGTGCCACTGAACATATGATGCAATGAATTTATTGTTTTATTGGTAGAAATGTGTAACTGTCCTCTCTGGCAGATAGCAAAGGGAATATTGCTTAATGTCGTCTGCACCCTCTCTATAGTTCATCATCTCTGAAGTAGGATACAGCCATTGATAAATTCTGGTTTTGTTGGCAATGTTTTAGCCTCTTCATGTTGCAGACAATGAGAGATTAGATTTTAAACTAACAGAGTTTTAGATTTTCTGCCCGATGGTAGACACCTTCCAGAAACTGAGGGAGAGCCCATTAGAGCTCTTCAGGATGCCATGTAGGTCAGGATGAGGCTGGACTAAGTGAGATGAGAAGATTTGACCTCAGGAGACCTTACTTTGAGATGAGGAGTTGTCCTAAAAGTATATTTTATGCTGGCATAGCAGTGTCTACCAAGGCTGTGTAGGAGGATGTAATTAATAGAAGAAAAATTAAAATAAGATAAAAAATACAGGGGATATTGTTCATAATTAATTTTACTATTTTTTACCATCAAGACAGGGTCTCTCTCATTATCTAGTCCAGGAAGGCTTAAAACTCACTATGTGGCCCATAGTTTTCTTGTTCTTGGAGCAATTCTCCTGCCTCAGCCTCTTGAGTGTTATAGGTAAATCACCACATCTGCCCAGTATCTTTAAAATATAGAATTATTTTTTTTAAATTGCATTGTATTTATCTATTTGTGTGTTGGCATGTGCATGTATGCACTATGTTATACATAAGCACTATGTTGTACATAAGCATTGTGTTATACATAAGGAAGTCAGGGGACAATGTGAGGGGAAAGTTATTTTCTTCTCCCAGATAGAGCCTAGCAATTGAATTCAGATCTCCAGGTTTAGTCTGAACAAACTCCCCAGTCATAAACACTTCTTGTTTTATGTAAAGGGAAACTTGGAATTTTTTGTGGAATGTTCCTCCACCCCCCCCGTCCTCTTTGCTAATTTAAATCAGGTTATTTGTGATTTAAAATGTGGCACCTGCTAGTTTTAACTTAGTATAGTCTTAACCTTCACTTCAAAAAAACTTTGTTTGCTCTGATCCTTCCTTTTTGCCTCTTAATCCTATATTATTGAAATTTAAGCAGATTTTTTTTTTTGCCATTTCTTGGGTCTTAATTTCAGATGAATTGGTTACAAAATACCTCCTTTTGGAAACACATATTTTAAACATATATATTTGTTCAATTATACAAAATCTGACATTTTTCTTCTTATTCTTTTAGTTACTCTTGTGGGAGAAACCAACTATTTTTTATGTAGCAGGCTGGAGTTTTTGTGTTACAATCGCACAGTGGCAGGGAAGAAAGGAAATCCGGATAACCCCTGCAGAAACAGCTATTTCCATGGCTAGCTCTTCACCCGGTGCTCAGCTTCCTTAAATGTTTCCTGAAAAATCATCCACATCTACTACAGAGCACACCATTTACTTTTTAAGAAACCCCAGAGTAGAGATTTCCCTTAAGTTATATGAGTTAAGTTCAACAACAATTTTTGATGACAGATCACAATAACAGCCGCAGCAACAGTTTTTGGATAAGTGATACCATAAAAATGGGTGTTATTCTACAGTTTAGATTTGGTTAACACCTGTAAAGCTACTCAATGAAAAGTACTACAAAATAATTTTGGGGAGTGGCCTTGGATCACATAGTTATTTTTCTGTTACTTCTTGTAATGCATTTATGTTTTGTGGTAGCTTAGAAGATAATAGCTATAAAATAGGATTATGAGATAATTGCTATTTTTTTCTGCATTTCAGATAGTGTTCTGACTCAGGGAGAAGAAGACATAGAGAAACTATGGAGAACATTCAGAATCTCTGAGAACTGGTGAAGAGTGTCAGTTTTGACACTAACCTGGGTGAAATGTCACATCCTTGCTGCATAAAGGCACCCAGGGAAAACCAGAGGCTGTTAAAGATGCCAAACTCATTGGGAGGCTGGTCGCTGGGACCTTCCTTTCCATCCTCGGGCTCTTCCGTGTGCCACTCATATGGGCTAAACCTACTGACTAGGAATAAGACCACACTGACACCAATGTATGCAAACACTATGCACATCCAGATCTCGTAGGCCAGAGGGTCCAAGAAAGAGAACACTCCTGGTTTAGATTTCTGAGGCTTTTTGATCATGATAGAGATGCCTAAACTCATGAAAGGCTTAGAGAAATCGATGACCTCCTCACGAACCAAAGTGATTGTCAGAGGTGCAATAGCAATCTCCGCTTTCTGTGAGAGAAAAGACACAAGGAAATACACATCAGCAAATTCCATGGGGCTGCTAGCAGTAGAGTGATCAGCAAAGTTTCTTGCATTCACTTTTTAAAATAAATTTGGATGCCATCAGTAATAAATCCCAATTATAGGTAATAAAACACGTAGTGGTTTGGTTTCATGAGATACTACTTAATACATAAATCGCATCGAATCTCTTTAGTTGACAAAGGTTGAGACAGAATCCCACTATGCAGTTTATGTTGGTCTTGGATTCATGATCCTCAGCTTTCCCAAGTGTTGGGGTTACATACTGTTGTGCCCACCTGCAAAAATATTGTCAAGGGTATTGCCTGATCAGTGTTTGTCTCATCTAAAAATCCCTGTTCTTTTGACAACATATTCCAGCTCAGTTCATGTACAAAAATCTGGAAGCTGCCGTTTGCTTCCTCTGATACACATTCTTTGATTTCTTCTTCCCGATATTCTTTTAAAACAAGATAGTATCTTTAATTCTCAGATATCAAAGACACAATACCCCTTTTCATTGTTTGGCGACCCTGAGCTATTTTTTTTGTGTGTGTGTCTCTAAAATGGGACAGTGTTTTTGCCTGTTTACCTACTAAACCCTTAATTAGACATAGCGAACCTGTGCTGATGTAGTCTTTATGTGATGCAGATTAAAATACTTTAAATGACATTTTCCTGCTGCTTATCTGGACAGAACTAAGACTGAGTGAGTTTTCCACAGTGTGGTAGCTCTTAGCTTTGAGTCTGGAAAACATTTTGAATAGAATTATATAAATTGTGCCATAAAAACTAATCTCTGGTCTGAATGACAAATTAAAATAGAGTTTAATTACTTTAAAGGAAAATAGTTCTCATCAAAATAAGAGCAGGCACATTTAGACACAATCTTCCCCAGAGGCTATCACTTTTTACAAGATTTATTAATTTTGATGGATGTGTATGTGTATGTATGTGTTTATGTGGACAGGTTCCCTCAGAGGTCAGAATAGGGAGCTAGAGTTACAGAGTTATAGGTGGCTATGAGTTGTCCAACAATGGTGCTAGGAGATGACCTCTGGTTCTTCACTCTTTTTGCCAAATGCATCAAATGCTCTTAAACACTGACCTTTTCTACTTTTAATTTTTAGATTTATTTAGATACAACCTCTCTTAATTCACTGCTATATAGCTTGAGACTTCGGGTTTGGTATAATGAGCATAGCTCAGTAGAATGGGTGAGAATGTGTGTGATCGTTGTGTCCTAATGCTGAGGTTGTTGTATGTGCTTTGTCTCATTACCTTTTACTGATTCACAGAATAGAGTGTGAGATGCTTCCATTGGAAGCTAGATGAGATTTTTATTCTTAAACACCATTGGTGTGACAGTAAGGAATCACTTCTTCACTCCTTCATTTCATGACTCATATTACAGGCAATTTTAGTGTTAAGTGATTAACAGACTGCCCTTTACTCCTGTGATCAAACACAAAGATGAGCAAACATATGCTGAAAGAGAGAGAGAGAGAGAGAGAGAGAGAGAGAGAGCGACAGAGGCACAGAGATAGACAGACAGAGAAAGACAAAGAGACAGAGGAATTGATGCAGGGAGTGTCCTGAAAGTGTATATCAGGTTCCTATATAGCTGTATGTTAGCTCTCTATGTAAATGATGCAAAGCAATCAATGTATAAAAATTATAGCAACAATTTCCAAATAGTAAACAAAAGTTCTATAGTTTGTCATTTTACTCTCTAATAGGTTTTGTCTAGGAGAAAATTACTATGCTTTACCTCAAACCTTGCAAACTTGGCATTTGAGTATGCATTAAGAAAAAGAAGAAAGGAAAGAAAGAAAGGAAGAAAGAAAGGAAGGAAGGAAGGAAGCAAGCAAGGAAGCAAGGAAGCAAGCAAGCAAGCAAGAAAAAGTGAAGAATCAAGCACAAACTATAGAAACTGCAGTAAAAAGTAGTCAGGGGAACCTATAAGAGACATGAAAACATTTCCTTTGGGTCAACATGGACAAATCAAGACACTGGTGTCTTCAAATCCCGCTGAAGAAACAGTGTGTTGTTACTAAGAGCCTCACAGTATCTCTTTGCTGTCACTGAGAATTATGTAATTTCAGGACTTTCTGTTACTCTGACATGGGTGTTGTTTATGATCTCTTGCACCATTTGTTTTTTTTATTATTTATGCAATTTCTCCTAAATAAAATATAGTCACAACACTCATGCAGAGATGATCTGGGAAGAACAGGACTTTGAGAGAAAGACATGTAACAGATATCCCAGAAATTTTCCAGTAGGTCTGACCATCTAACGCTAAGTAGGGATGGAGTAAGTAATCTGAAATTCTCCAAAATCTAAAGCTTTTAAGGGCAAATATTTAATGGCAAGTAGAAAATTCTATCCACATGTTTAGAATTGTGTCTTATACCTAGGATTCCCCATTATGACTATGAAGATATGCTTAAAAATGAAAAATTAAAAAATTTAAGTCTTCTGACATAGCCTATTTTGGGCAAAAGAATTTTGCCTGTGGTTCTAACAATATGGACCATGCCATTTTCTGAAGTATTAGAAGTTGAAGTCTTAAGAGTAGAGTGTAAGTTACTCCTCCTTCAGAACTTAAAACCATTATGACATGGTCAGTGAAATCCATGGTAAAACATATTTTGCATAATATTTTTAAACTTCTCATTCCCTTCATCAAGAGTCAGTGAAACACTCTTGCGTGTCTTCCCCATGGAAGTTAAAGTGGTTGCTTTATGATATGACCTATTTTCCTGTGTCTGCTGAAGTCTTAGCAACTGTGCTGCACCCTGTGGGAAATGTTTCTCATGTCATAGTTTGAAAATATGAATGAATGAAATCCCTCCCCTCAGATCTCAGGGAAACCAATGGCATAGAGAATAAAAAGAGTGGAAGACCCAGAGGGGATGGAGGACACTGGGGAAACAAGACCCTCTAAGTCAACTGAACAAAGCTCAGGCTCTACAGCGTTCTGCACCAGGGTGTCTAGGGCTCCTTAGTGTGTGAACAAGAGGGTATTAAATTAAAAAAAAGTTTTAAACAAATAAATAAAAATAATAATAAAAGAATGAGATACAGAATTTTTAAACTGTTTCATTGCAGTTCTAGCCAGGAATTTGATTCCTCCTGTGGCCTTGAGTCTGTTTACTTTTTCCTGGGGAAGGATGTTTCTTCATGTAATTCTTCATGTCAAAAAGAGAGCATGTGCTTTGAAAGTGGAATCTATGAACTACAAAGTAGCATTTAGAATATTTCATAATTCAGTTCATACATATATTTTATTGGTACCTGGATGCACAAACCTTACTGAGTAATACAGTTTGTACTCTGAACTTTGAACATATTATAGAATCACTATGGTTTGATTGTGACACTATAGTGGCTGCCAAAAATGAGGGACCTTGATCTTGTTCATTGAGGCAGAAATTTCCTGCTGCGTTGTGTTGGGACTGCCCTTGGCTATCTATGTGTGCATTCTACATCTAGTGTGCTTGCTCAGGTGAAGGGCACAGCATGCTGTGTTAGAGGCCTACTTTGAAAATCATTCTAGCTTTTGTGTTTTGTTATGTATGTTTGAATGAAAAGGGGGTACAGAAAAGGTACATTATCTGAAATGTACATTTACTGTGGCTCAAAGAATTGTAATAAGCACAATACTGATGAACATTTTAGACACTGGGAGACTATAACAATTAGAAATTAGTTAAAAGACACTTATGAACAATTGTGAATAGCAAGGATACACACAATTAGATAAAGTAGTCACTGATTTTATACTATTGGAAGGAATCTGCCAAGTAACAGGTTGCTCATTGATCATTGAAACTGTCTGTGGTCTACCTGTTTGAGGCATATTCATCATAGATTCTAAAGCCAACGTCGCTTTCTTTTCTATTACTTTCTCTGTGCTATTTTGGAGGACACTGTATTTTGGATTTTTATTTCTTTTCTTGTTCTAAGTTACCAGGATGAGTTCTGTTATTTGGAATGTGCATTTCTAATGAAATAGGGAAGTGTTTTAATATGTTGAAGATATTTGGAAACATTGCTATAAATCAGAAAATAAAACAGTCAGGGGATGTTTAAAAATTGACACATGCCCAAGAGAAAAGAAGTTTCAGGTTTAGTAAATTCAGTAAGTAAATTCCTCATAAATAGGTTTGCTTACCCCATACACAAGCTCTCCTACCATCCCATTCCAGATTTTAGTGTCTGCATCCCTTGCTCCATATTTTCCATCAGGGACAATGGCAATTTTGTACTTGATACCGATATGCTTTGCAATTTCAGATGCCAAATCTACACAGTAGCCTTCATACTTGTCATTTCCTTCAAACATTTCATGATTTTTCTTGTACATAACATAGGGGGATTCCTACAATGAGAGAAGCAGAACTGTAAAGGAGAAATTACAAAACATCTGAAAAACTTTTTGTAACTATAGTTTCATAATTTTTGACAAAAGAATATATTTATTATGTTTATGTGATTTTATGTGGCTTGAATTTATTAATAAGATAGATGATTATAAATATACTTAGAACTGTATTAAACTTGTTTGCATTGAATATAAAATTACAATTTAAAACTGTTTTGATAGATTGCTATGTACCTAGTACTATGACTTTTAAAAAATAAATAAATCCATTAGAGTTTCTCTATGTAACCTTGGCTGTTCTGGAACTTACTCTGCAGACCAGGCTGGCCTTGAATTCATAAAGATCTGCCTGTATCTGCCTCCAGTGCTGGGATTAAAGGAACACACCATCACTGCCCACCTTCCTTTAGTAATTTTCTAGGGTAGAGTATTTGATTATTTTAGCTTTGAAACTGATATTTCCAAAATATTTCATGAAATTGGAAATTACAAATTGACCACGATAATGTATTAAAAACATATTCAAGGTCACGTAACTTCATATTCTGTACCTTTTCTTTTTCAGAAAACCATTTCAAGTATGTTAAATAAGATGCATTTCTCAGAGAAGGCATTTGCTACAGTTCTTCTATTGAAGAAGCTTAAAGGCACATGTCACTAGTTACTTGTGTTAAATTCACTTTGCTCCTGCTGTCCCATATTTTGACTTTAAATGAGAAATGTGCTTCATGAATTGTAAGTTTACTATGAAATAGGTCTTTAGGGGAAGCCTTTTTCCACTGCGTGTACGGGACATGCACTTTGATATTCCCATTTAGTTTTCTACATGAATGAGTCAAAGAGTGGGAGGAAAAAATATTGAGAACATTGTCATCATATGCAATAGTATCCTGTTGCTAAACTGTTTTCTTTGAGCACACACACACACACACACACACACACACACACACACTTAAATAACAGCAGTTTAAGGCTTTAATTTTAGAGATGGTTTAGTTATACCATTGTGAATGATCTTTTGGCACCTATCCATAAACAGAAAGATGGGTTTGATAGGTTTGTAGTACACAGTAGGAGGGAACTCCTGGACATGCCTCTGGGTTTCATTTTCAGAAAAGTAGTAATGATACTGGCTACAAGATTGTTGATATAATGTACTTACATCTTATGAAAATCATACTCTAACCTTAATTTAGGGTTGTCCTAAGTGTTTTTTTCTTTTCTCCAGAAAAATTATCTGTTAAAGAATTGGAACTTGCATTTGGATCTCTACAGTAGAAAGCAGTTTGATCTATAGAGTGTCCAATAGGCCCACACAAATTCTGACTTTATTATAATTACCTTGCAAGCATAGACCCCTATTTAAAAACTTAAGAAAATAAGAAAATTTCAGAAAATTGTATTTTCTCATAGAGATACTCCCCATGATTTTGCAGTGGGAAACAATGTGACATATCTTTATATTATTTCTTAAATTATATCTCTGCTTATCATGACCATGTGATGCAGATCATTGGCATTGGATGTATATCCAAGATTAAATGAGGTAAGAAGTAAAATTTGTCCTTAATAAAATTAAGGTAAATGTTTGTCCCTTCTTTAATGAAGATTGTCTATTATTCTTTAGAAAGATATGTGTATGAAAGCTCAACATGTTTTTCAAACTATGAATGTGATCATGCAAATTTGTGAGTAGCTGCAAAGCGATGACTTTCTAAACTATACAGTTTTAGGTGTCTTGTGAACAAATTTTTTTTAATCTTTTTAGAAAGGCCTAATTAACCTATGGAAGATTATATGGAAAACAGCAAAAGCCACACATATAAAATAACGTGTAAAATATGAGAGCTATATCTGAACAGTTAGAATATCCAGTAGAGTGAGCTATGCTAGTCCTCTCATTTGATACTAAGGTTGAAGGTCAAGTTTAAAGGGTCTCGAATACTTAAACATTTAGAAATTTTACTCCACAATTAAGCATCTTACTTCATTAATTTTGCATGAATTTTTTTTGGCTTGCCCATAATCTAATCAATTCTTCTAACATGGTGAATAGTTTACTTAACGGAAAACTTTAAGTTCATTATTTAATCAAGCCTTTATTAAACACCTGCCTTGTGCCAGGCAATTTACAGGAAGGTAGAGCTAGTAACAGAAAATGATTTGTCCTTTATCTCCTTGTGATCAAGATGATTGTAAATTCTTTATGATGAGAGTAAAGGGAAACTAGTGGTGGGAACAGCAGATTTATTGTAAAAAAAGTAATTTTCTTCCTGACTTTGAGCTTTCTTTGTGCTAGGTYCAATGCTGAGTTCTTGAGCTATATACTTTGATTTACATTTTGCATTGCATCTTGAAGTTACCATGTCTCATTAAGCGGGCAGGAAACTTGAGAGTCACAGAAGTTAAGTGAATATTCAATTTCATTTAGTTAATAGGTGACAGAAATGGGAGTCAGGTTTTTAATTTTGAAACATCTGGAAACTCTTGCAGTTGTTACAGTATCCATCAAGAGACTTGCAATTAACTGGGATTTCATATGATTTAACAAGAGAGGGAAGAAAGTTAAAGAAATGTATTTCAATACCATCAGGTAATGTAATTTTTATGATATTTTGAGTAAAGAAAATAGATGAAATGTTTTGAATTGCAGTAACTGTCCTGTCCTCCTGATCATCATTTTCTGACTGAATAGAAATAGTTTGACTAAAAGGTTGTGTTGGATTATATTGATTCAGACCTTCAAAATGAAAGTAAATGGTAAATAAACAGGCTATCTGTCTTTGGCAGATATGTGAGAGTGAAATATTTATTTAGGATCCTCTTTCATTTTTTTTTCAATTCCTTCTGCACAACTGCTCTCCTCAAGTCTTTGTTTCCTGCCCAACATGCCAACTAAGGTTGGAAAACTGTTCATCTTATTGAAGATTCTATATAACAGTTACCTAGATGACATTCAGGCTCAGAGATGCATACAGCAAAAAATAACCAAAAAGACTACATGCTAGGGGACAGGGAAAGCAAAGGTAGAGGAAGGCTGGGGACTTTTTCTAAACCTTTAGCAGATTCCTGAGTGTGTTTCTATTCTTTCATGTCAAATCCATGTGAGTCACAAATCATTATTAGCTCTCAGCCTCTTTTGTAACAAATTAGCTGCTGGTAGTTTTTAAAGCTTTGCACATGGATAAACCTATCAAGTTTTAGGGGTATTACAGGTGAATAAAACACCAAATACTATCAAGGCAATATAAGATAAACCCTGTGAAGTTACTGGGGTTGAGGCTTTGTGGAACATCTTTGTGAAGCAGCCATGCAGAATCTCAGTGTTCATCTATAATTAACAATGGGAACGTCTGAGGAGAGAAATCTAACTTCTTGCTTCTTTATTGCCAACCACTTTGCTCTGGGGGATGATAATTCTGCTGGTATTACTTCTTCACAGCGAATCATTCATTAAGGTAAATCCTGTGATGGATGGTGTTCTATACCTTCTGGATTACTTAAGGAAGAGAATCAAACTCTGTCTGAAGTTGCAACACTAGGTCTTGCTTATGAAAATGTTGCCATAAATTAATTAAAATGATTTTAAAGCTGAATTCAATTAAACTTAATATAATCAATAGAATATATTTCCCTACTGAAGTGTAGTTTTGTATTATTGATAAATTTCACCATTATAAACAACCATTATAAAATTATTGAAAATGGGAAAAATAATAAAATTAGAGTCTTATTCCAACTTTTCTGTGTGGTCATTTGCTTCTTTCCAACAAATCTTAAAGGATATTGATAATTTAGTCCTAATAGGAAATTAAAGAAAATGGAAATGAAGCTCTTAATGAATTTAGAAATAAATGAGTTAGCCAGATTGTGGTTGAATATGCCTTTAATCCTCGTACTCTGGAGCCAGAGGCGGCAGATCTCTGTGAGGTTGAGATCAACCTGGTATAGAGACCAAGTTTGGGGACAGTCAGGAATACACAGAGAAACCCAATTTTGAAAAACCAAAACCCCCAAACAAGAAAAAAAAAGAAAGAAAGAAATGATAAAATCTAAGGGTCACAGTATCAAGCTAAAACTTTGTTAGTACAAACCCTTTGGAGGAAGGGGGAATTAATATTTGGTATGGTAAAGAAAATGAATATATTTCTATTTATGATGCATTTTATACCTACAAACACATATATCATAAATATATGCATGCTTTTTATACATGTGTAAAAATTTTTACATAATTAGAAAACATTTTAACATAAAAAACGTAAATTAAGGAAGATGAAATTACAAAAAATTAGTTAATGTTTGAAAGACAATTGTGGTACTACAGTGAATAAACTTAGCTTTATGGAAATATTTCCTAGAGAATTGTGTATTCGTTAGATAGCATAGAATATCACCTTAGCTAAATAACATGCAATAGGAATTACTAACTCATAGCCCAAAGCACTCAAGAGTGAAGCGTGTTCTTCCTTGAATGGATTTATTTCCTAGATAGTTCTGTAGCTGAGGAGCTTCTGAGTTTATATGAAAAGGACTCCCCTACCCCAAGTCTGCAGAATTTTTTTTTTAACCACAATAGCTATACTTCTCCTATTTGTAAGGTTTAGATTTGGTTTCCTGAGGTTGTTTGTTTACAGTTTGTATTTATCTGCAGAAAATGGCATCTCCATGTTCCCAGTCTTATGAATATTACGTTTTTTTTACCTCATTTTTAGTCAGGAAGAATTAGCAATAGAAGTTCGTATAATTGCAAATTGTTTCCTATTTAGATTAGCTTTTTCGTAGTCAGTATGTTTGACATAGTTGTGTTTAAGTAGAATAAATTCATCTTGAAAATGAAAATCCATTATAGACAAGGAAAAATAAAATTCAACAGCATAAAATAATAATAGCACATTTTATTTTGTATTGAGAGTTGTTGTAATCATGAATTATGTTTCATATTTATTTTTTCTGTAATATAAATTTCATTGTGCAGGAGTCACTTCTGTCATATTTCCAGTGTCTAACTCTGGTCTTGAAACATAACAGACATTCAGTAAATATTTTTGAATGTATAACTGGATTTCTCAATCAATTTTATTTAACAATAACATATATTACAAAAGTAAATCAGCATATAAACACAGCATACACAGGGAAGACAAAGTGAATTCAGCAACACCACACCCATTTTTAGACAGTAATTTTGTGCTCTTCAGAGCTCATTCTTGGCTTCCTCAGTATCTAGATCTCTGTATCAGACTCATTGCAACCTTTAACCAACTCCATTTGCATTGAGTTTTTCAATAGAACATGGGGGGGGTATTGCATGCACTTATCTAATCAGCTAAAGGTAATCATACTTCTTTTTAAGTAAGAGAGCTGAGGTGATTGTCCTAGATCCTAAGCTAATGCTTTAAAGAGAATCAGATTCAATGAACACTTTAAGGGAGGGTGTGGTAGGGTTGTCTCTTTTGTTTTCGTATTATGGAATAGTTATGGAGCTGAAAATATCAGGGGAGTGATTTAAATGAAGATGACAGATGTATGAAAGACAGATATTACTCCTATACACTATTTTGATAACAAAAGTATTATTATAAGCACTATCAAGCAAACAGAATTTTACATATATATATATGAAGTGTATATATTTTATTTTCAGTCACATTTTTACTTAGTTTTTGATACCATGCTTCCTGAAGACTAGCTGTGCTTGGAAAATCAATTACATAATTTGACACTAAGAATTATAAGTACCATCTTTTATAACAGGCCAAGGGAAGAAGACTACACATTACACTCTTAATATACATCATACATTCATTTCACAGAAGAGGCAACATTTCAAAAGATGCTAAAACAAACAATTATATGTATATTCAGAAAACAAGCACATAAATTCAGAGTTTTACTTTGAAGAAATCTACTGTTAGAGAGCTGATCATGTACAATGACTTCATTTTATGACATGGGAACAAGAATATCAAAATTACTATTATATTATTTTTCAGCATCTATTTTCTTGAGAATGATAAGGACTAAGGAACAATTCTTTTGTTCTAATAACTCACTCTCTCTCTCTCTCTCTCTCTCTCTCTGTCTGTCTCTCTCTCTCTCTCTCTCTCTCTCTCTCACACACACACACATACATGCATTTAAAAACTGCTTTCTGGTAGTCCAGAGTTGGTTATCCAAGAAGAATCCCACATGAAAAATAAGCTTAAATTTACTACTCAGGAGAACAAGACTCGAGCCTTAGTTAGGAATAGTCGAACAGCGTGGAACTCTTGTCTTTCTTGGTCAATTTCTTAAAATAGGATTCTTCATCAGAGGCTGAAAAGAGGAGGACTGCACTGAAGTATAAATTTCCATTATTGTGTCTTCTTAAAGGAAAAATATATATGAATACATATATATATATCCTGCTTTTCAACTCCCATGCAAATATTATACAATTAAATCAGAAAGTTCATACAACCACTACTGTTGGTGGGTTTGCATTCTAAAATAATCAACTCCCAAATCAAGGCTTGTCAGACTACATTAAATTGCTAACTGGTTACCCAAAACAGGTATAGCTGATTGCGATAGGTGAATGCTTCTATTTTGGTATTTTCATGTTTTGATTTAAGTGTCAATTTTAGGAATATTTTGACATTACTAAAACCCTAAAACTAAAACTGAAATTATGTAAACTAAAAGTTAACTTAGACAAAGGCTTCCATTTTATTTAAAGTAAGAATTTCTATGAATAACTGATAATATATTTTGCCTACAGGAAGAATTAGCTGAGGATCTGTGATCTTAAATAAGGTATAAACAGTCACCGACTTTCTATCTCCATTGACTACCACCAACTGGAAAGGACATATTTGTCTTTAGAGTATTATATAATTTAAAAGGCAAATCCACAAGAACTCCTTTAAGTAGGAGCCCTAAAATTTAGAGCATGTTAAATTTCTTTATATGGTCAAATGAAATATTCACATTTCCTTGATTCCCAGAAGTTTGGTCAATTATATATATCAATGAGAAAAATAGTCAGTGGGTGGAAATGTCTTTACATTAAAAACAAATATCAAACAAAATCAATTTATCAAGCATTCAGTTATATAAAAAGTACCCATTAGAATTTTCACACTCACATCTTTGTAATTAGAAACAGACAAGACAGATCACTCTCCCATGATGAGCTGAAACAACCATTTAAACACTATTGATGATTATTTCATTGATGCTTTTGAAAACACTGAGAATATGGTATTTCCACCTGATGGTTTTAGGATTCGATTGGAGCTTGGCTTCCTCAAATTCATTATTCATTGTTGCGGTCTGAGAATTTCAAACATTTCCAACTTCAGTTTCACAGTCTCAATTTTTAACATCTCAGTCAATTCTTTCCCCCAAGAAAAACATTGCAACGAAAAGTAACACAAGTAAAGGGCAATGAAAGAGTTGAGTGTTTCCAAGCTTGGAACAGAGTTGTTCAAAGCCTCAGGAGCTTTGGGTGGGTCAGAGCACTCAAGTCACAACTAAGATTCAGCTTGTATCCCCTCATCACAGCCAGGGAGTTACATTTGCCTGTGGACAAGACGGAATACTAGAAAGCATACACCAAAACTCACCATGATTGTGGTTACAACCACTGTTCTGTTCTCTATAGCTGCTGTGTCATTGCCGAGAGTGGGTACATCTTGAATCAAGACTAACTTATCCATATCATTCCAGTAGCCAACCTGTCAGAGAGAGAAGCTAATTGAAAACTTGCCATAAAAGTGCTCCTGGAGTTCCCCTGCGACAGTCACTTTTACAAACTACTGAGCTTGCCAAACAAACCTAAAACTCAGGAACATTAGAAACTGTCTTTTGAAAATTGATAGTTTTGTATTTTTTGAAAATTTAATAGAGGAACACTTCCTCTACATCACCCGACATTCCCTCCTCTACTGACTCCTCCAGTGTCCTCCAAAATTTTTGATTTCTTCTTTAATTATTAGTGTAGGATGGATGCACACACATATACACAACCTCCTGAATCATTTTAGCATTGTTTATATGGGCATGAGCCAAAGGCTGACCACTTGGGACTGGACATCTCTGGAGGAAACTGATTCTCTTTCTCTCAGCAAGTATGGACCACCTACATTTCGTCATCAATGGGTGGGCTATGTGGACTTCCCCTGTCCATGTTGGCATGATTATTGGTATTGTATTATGTTGGTCTTGCAACCATATTGCTGAGAGTTCATGGGAGCAGGGTGCCTGTCAAGTACAGAAGACACAGTCTCACAGCAGGTGTTCTGGTCCTCTGGTTCTTGCAGTTTTTCTGCTTTCTGTTCTCTGATATTCCTAGAGCCTTAAGGATAATGGTTGCATTGTAGATGGTCAAGTTACTGCTACTGAGACAGTTTTCTCAGTGTTAAAGATACTGCCTTAATATATGCTTAGCAAATTCAATGTTATGGAATAGTCAAGGGAAGCATTTTTTTCTGAATGGAAGAAACAGATAAAACCTTGGGCATATTGATCTTCTCATCTAGTGAGATGGGCCAGCACTGCTGAAAGCTAATTTATACAACTTCAAGAGAACAGCAGAATATACAGTAAACAGCCATAGTTTATGTAAAAGAAATTTACTTGCAAACAGCAATCTAGAAGTATGTTTTGACTTGATATCACGTAAGTACTATATGAGAATTCATTTTCTGAAATGCAAACTGCATCACAGATGGATATTAATGTGCAATATTTTCATTTTTTAAAGCTTACATTTCAATTTGTGCTTCAACTTTAAACATCTTAGTATTTGGGGCTAGGGAAATGGCATAGTTGGCAAGACTGCTGGATAAGCAAGTGGGAGAACGTAAATTCGGAGGCCTACCAGCCATGGAAAAAGCATTGTACGGCTATGTATGTGACTGCACCCCTATTTGTGGGAGATGTATAGAGACAGGAGGATGACTGGGGCTTATTAGCTGTTAATGCAGCTCCAGGTTTATAGGAAGACCCCATCTCAAGGGAATAACGTGTAGCGTGAAAGAACAGAATTCCTCAGGTCTTCCTCTGGCTTTTGTACTCATGCACAGGTGCTCACACCTGTATTCATTAGTTTGTACACATCACACACATTCATAATCTAAAAGTTTGTACCGGTGGTTTTGTGTCAACTAGACACAAATTAGAGTTATCAGAAAGGAAGGAGCCTCAGCTGAGGAAATGCTTCCTTGAGATCCAGGCATTTTCTCAATTAGTGATCAATGGAGGAGGGTCAAGCCCACGGTGGGTAGTGCCAAGCCCACGGTGGGTAGTGCCATCCATTGTCTATTGGTTTTGTGTTCTATAAGAAAGCAGGCTAAGCAAGCCAGGAAAAACTAGTCTGTAAGAAGTACCCCTCCAAGGCCTCCACTGTAGCTCCTGCACTCCAGGATCTTGCCCTGTTTGAGTCCCTGTCCTGGTTCAGTTTTGAACAGCAATGGTGAAGTGTAAGTTGAATGAACCCTTTCCTTGCCAACTTGCTTTTGGTGATGTTTTGTTGCAGCAATAGAAATTAATTAAAACACAGTTCATATTATTTTCTCATTTATATATTTTAAATACTACTATATAAAATAAACCAAGCAGTTAGTACCTGAAGATGAAGTATGACAGTGGTATATTACTGGAAATTGAGGATGCACTGATTGACTTCTACCATTGGAGGGTAACGAAGGCTACTACACAAAACATGTTGCTCTTGGGCATATCTCTGTATGATGTGTATTATTCTATGCCTGCTAAAATTAGTATGCATAATGTTATTGAGTTTATTGCTATTACTGTCTATGCTTATGATATGAATATCCTTTGTGAAGACTAAACAAACTGTCTAAGATTATAATCCAGTAATGTGAGTATTCACAACTGAAGCCTGTACGATACTGAATCCTTATATTTTTGCTTGTATGCTGCATGGCTTCCAAAAGTCAGTGCTCATGTAATGCTTTGGCAGCTTCATTTCTTAATGATGTTCATAAAGCTCAGCCCCCCATAAAAATGTGTGTACTTGCTCATGGGTCTGCAGTCAATGTCTGATCTACTGTGGTTCAGAAAACTCTCTTGCTCTGTCAAATGTCTTAACTGCCTTATTGTTAGGCAAGAATATATTCAAACAAAACATTAATATTGTTAAAGAGAGATAATTATTCACAAGTGGTGCAGACATAACTCGAAAAGAATAGGTATAGCAAAAGGATTTCAATTAGAAATTATAGTATCTATAAATTCCACAGTTACATTCAGTTGTCCATGTATATCCATTTCTAAAGGACATGTAGCAAATCTGTAATAAATTTTTCACTTAAAAATGATTTTGAAACCACCCTTTTCTTCAATTCCCATATTACTTTAGAAATCTCAATGGCTTCTTGTAATTCTCTTTTCCATAGACAGGTTTGTATGCTCATAGAAAATACAACTGGGCATTCCATTAACATAAGCCAAATCTGTAGATCGCTGCAGTCCATTTTCAAGCAAGATGAGTATAGTGGTATATTATTTGTGTTTTAATAAATAAAGCTTGCTTGTAGGTCTGTGTAAGGCAGCCGCACTAGTCAACCGTACAGACCAGGCAGTTGCTGCACACACCCTTAATCCCAGCAGCCACACTAGTTAGACATTGAGGTTGGACAGTGGTGGGGCATAACTTTAATCCCAGCACTAGAGAGGAATATAAGGCTTGATGAAACAGGAATTCATTCTCTTTCAGTACGAAGATTTCAAAGAGATAAGAGCTGTTTAGTGGCTTGGCTGATTTTTCTTTTCTGATCTTCAGGTTGAACCCTGCCTCAGTTTTTTTTTTAATTATTCATGCTACAGAAAAGTTTTTTCTTTATTAATGAATCCCACTGGGAAAGTAACCATAGATCTAAGGTCATTTTGGAATAGTCACAGTGACTGGTAAGTCTTTGAAATATTGCATAATGATTTCTTCCAAAAGAGTAAATGATTCAGAAATGTTTGAAATTAAGATAACAAATTGAAGGTCAATTTTTTTTATTTATATCTATATGTAATTCCAATGAAAAAAGAAAGCAGTACAGCCAGTCTATGGTAGATTTCACAATAAATTTATTTAAATTAGTAAATAAATATCTTTTATTTAGTTTTGAAACATTCTTGGAGCTTTATTGGAATATTATATATTATACAGATCATTTCAGAAAAACTTGCTGAGATTTGAGCTAGAGTTATTGTTTCTCTTTCTATTTTATTTCAAGATGCTTTAAAAAAAAACCCAAACTAACATTTTTCTTACCTGATCTCATCTGTTAAACTACTAATTAAGAATGCTCTCCTAGGGATTGAAAATGATTTTATATTAACAGACAAATCTGGAAACATTTAAATCACTAAACTTGTAATATATGTCAGAAAAAAATTTATCTCTAGAATCTGGGAGTTTAAATTTCCTCAAATGTAACTACTTTACCCAGACACAACACTATATATAGTATAGTGTATAAATAAAGCCCCTGTGTGTTTAATAGACTTGGCTAGCAG
>LOEQ01004019.1:85288-99778 GCA_001685075.1 Bramus lutescens
TAGGTATTTGGCACAGAGAAGTCTATTCTACTAATGTTGGTGCCCTGGAGAACTGCTACAGGCAGCCCTGTCCTAAAAGGTCTAACTTCATCTTCACACCAGATCTGAATGGACATCATACAGTTTGGGGATTGTTGCTACAAAGTAGCTTGGAGGAGCTGCTCTGGAGCCACCAGAGTTTTCTCTCCAAAACCACCTCTTTTAGTTGACTCTCCCTGGGCAGGCATCTTAGTTTCTCTTGTTTCTAGTTCTCTATAACTTGAGAAGCATGTACAGTATATTCAAGCTGTAATGAAAATTAAATGTGGAAATGAATATTAGCTTTCCATGACAGTACTCAGCACACAACCTAAACTCAACAAATGAAATTTTACCATTACTATTTCCTGAACTCCTACAATAGTAGCCCTGGAACATATCCTCTGAAGCCCTGAGGTGGTAAATCATACCCTCTGGAGTCCTTGGAGCGGGGGCCGGGGGGGCGTGGCGTAACCAAGGAGATCCCATTTATCTATGGACCTGGTTCAGAAAATCTTGAGCTTTGGCTTAATAAGATGCAATCAGGTTTCCTGCTACAGCAGCCAGACAAGTTGTCTGATCTATGTTCAAAGCTTGCTTGCTCCCTCGCTGGCAAGTATTCAATTTATAGGAATGATTGCTCACTTCTCAGACACCCCACATAGTCTCATTAGCATAGTGTTTCTTATGTTAGCTAGCTTGCTCATTTTTAAGTTTAATATTCCTTTCACACCCTCTTGCTGACCATTGCCACTGGGAAAACAAAGACAGAAAAGCCTCCATCATTTCAAACTTCATTTTTTCATTTAAGAGTCTTGGCTGGATTTCAGTTGGGTGTGAAGCCATCTGTGCATCACTTATTTAATTCACTACTTAAGTTCCTCTTTGAGAAAACTCAATTCTTGTTACCACTGTGGCTGATAGGCCACAAAAGATTCAGTAGTATAAACAGCCCAGAAAGTATCACTGTGGACTCACACCTGTTTTCTCTTCATAGTCTTTCAATTTTATTGAGCCATTTGACTAACCATAGTTACTGTTTTGTAAAATAAAAGATCATCTTTTGCATTTTAAAGGTTTCTCCTTATGCAAGGTTTGATGCATAAAAGGAAGGTGGCTTATCTTTCCTCTGCCTACCTAAGAGTTAACAATTTTAGTTGTCAATGGAATACTGTCAACTCCATAGCTAGCAGACAGACTAGCAATAAGCCAAGAAAATGGTGGCCCAGAATTTCTTCTTGGGATGTGTGTCTCCTTCCTTTACTCAAGGAGCCTGCTAATGTGGCTCATGAGTTGTTGCTCAACTCCTTCACTTCCTGACTTGAATCCATTGGCCTGAAGTTTCCTATGTATCAGCAGACAGACTGTAGGCAAGGAAGGAGAGGTCATCATGAGGTCAACAACCTATAGCTGCATTCTGCAATAGCACTACATCACTCCCTCACACACAGTTCCAGATGCATGCCCATGTGATAGACTGGAGCAAAGAATTGGGTAAGTTGTTGCCATTTCTATACATGCCCTTGACGGTCTTGCTGCCAAGCCTTTCCTGCCATTGTTGGCTCTGCTATCTAATGTCTATCACTAAAACTAACTTTAAACCTCACATCCTCCCTGCAGCCTGCCACTCACTCCAGCTGTGAGTGGTCTTTTTTTTTTTTACAATGTCACATGCCTTCTCTTTAACCACCAAATAGACTGCATATCCTAGCTTTCTTAAAATGAAATTTTTTTCCATCAGGATTTTTTTTCAGGCAAAACATGATATTGAAAGGTTCAAGGATCACACATATTTGAATACAATATTTTTCTACAGGATTCATATCTTATTAGGGTGTAATTTTTTATTTAAGAGAAAGAAATATAGTAAAATCCAAGTTATAGGCTGACTATGAAATTGCATATATATGCATAATGTTATATATATAACATTATGTTTGGATTCTTGGAACATTGCAGGGCTTCCATAAATTGTAGCTATTATATTAGATAAAATAATTCTCAAATAATCAAATGTTGAAAGAGAGTTTTTATAAGCTAATTTTAACATCTCTTTTCCTGACTTCGTAGACAATGCTGCAGAAAAGAGAAAGTTAAGAATCCTAGGTATCACTCATTACACAATGTTTAGAGCCACTACTCTTGTGAGATTATATGGCTCCATCATATCAAGTCCAGACCAGAGGTTATCTTTTCATTCTTCTCCTCCTCTTTTTTTTTAATGTAGGTTCTTATCATGTAGTACTGGCTTTCTTGGACCTCACTCTGTAAACCAGGCTGGCCTCTCACTCACAGAGATCAATCTGGTCTACTTCCAGCGTTGGGATCAAATGTATTCGTCAGGACTGGCTAAACTCAGCTTCTTAAGCAGTGATGTACTAGTGTGACTATGAGAGATTCACAAGAAGAAAAAAGAAGGCACCAAATAATAAGTTTCTGGTCCTTCAGTGACCACATCTTAATTCAAAATCAAATATGTAGTGAATCAAGGTTTTACTGGAAGCATCTGCTTATGATGCATCACGTGACTTCACCAGAACCTTGATTTCTAAATACCCAATACAAGCACTTTGTAGTACAATCCTTAATGCCTCACGACAACAATACACTCTGCCTGTAAAATCTTGACTCAGATTTAAGATTTGTACAAGTTATCTGTTGAAGAGTTTTTACTGTACATATAAAGGATTTTTGATTTTATTAAAAATATAATGGCTTAGTTATAGAATAAAATACATGAAAATTTTCTCCTGTCATTCCATAACTTGTAGATATCAATATGTTACAGTGATTTATTTATTTTTTTAAGTTTTTAGATAGGGTTTCATGCAGCTTAGATTCTCCTGCAGCAGGTTATATAGTTGAGGATGACCTGTAACTCCGGATAGGTTTTTATTGCCTCCCAGCACTGGGGTTACAGTTATGTTTTACTACTCCTAACTCATACATGGTTTGATTTTCAAAGTTCTGCTTGATTTGCTAACTTGATTTTCACAAAAGTCGTTGGATGACTTTTAGCCTGAGATTAGGACAGGATTTCTAGCAATTTCCAAAACGTCTTAAAGCAGAAATGTCTTGAAACATGTTGCCGACATTTTGTACTGTTTATTTATGTGATCGACTGTTCTCAGCACTGATGTGTTTGAAGTCAGAAACATTGATCAGTGTGAGGAAAAATACACTATCTTTTTCAGTATAGATTTATTTTTTCATGTAAAAATAGTCAGGCACATCAGTCTCATTAGTATTCATAAATGGTGAAATTAAAGGTATCCTAAGGAATTTTTAAATATAAAGTTCTTTCTGAGTTATAATTGATAAATGTTCAATTTGTTAGCCTATCTTATATACCTGCCTTCACATAGAAATGTCTCAGGTAGAAAGTGGTCTTGAGAGGAACTTAAGGCGGCTCTGATGTAAATTACTTTGGGCATGCTTGAAAGACATGATGACACCTCATATCTGGAGCTATAAGGATGCTTTTCTGTGATAGATAGCTTTAATTGTCAACTTGATACAATCAGAACCACCAAAGAACAGACTCTCTATGAAGGATTGTCCAGATGAGAATTGTCTTATTGATATGAGAAGACTCAGCTCACTGAAGTCAGCACTAGTTCATAGTGAGGGCTTCTGAACTGTATACAAGTGGGAGGGTTGAGCTGAGCACAGAAAAACAAACAACATGCATGCAGATGTCTCTCTCTTGACTGTGAATATCAAGTGACCTACTTCACAAGTTCCTGCCTCTACTTGTGGTCAAAGATGAACTTTAACCTGTAATTGTAAGCAGAATAAACACTTTCTCTTTTAAGCTTTCTTTTTCAGGGTAATGTTTTTACAGTAGCAAAAATGATGCTAAGATGTTTTCTAAGTGTAAGACCATGATGCCAGCACATTCCTGGACTCAAGTGTTTCTCTTCTTCCTTTTCCCAGTAACTATCTTTCATTTGCTTTCCTTTGTTCATTTAAGTTGGCTTGACCACTTCAAGAACCAGCAATATGTTTGGAGTACACCCACTCCCACTCCTTCTCAGGGCCTATCTTTGCACTCTAATGAGACAATACATGGATATTCTTACTATGTTGCATTCTTTGCTGTGGAGTCAATTTTGTTTCCAAAATTTGTTTTCCAAGTTCCCATTGCCACATTGCTCTCCTTGTGAGATATAATGCACAGTGAGAAATTGTTTCATTTTGCCACATCATTAATAATGTATGACACAAGCATTTATCTCAACATAGACCATCCAGAAAGTACCAGTTGAGAGCATCATTTAAAAATAGAAATTCAGAACATCAAGCTTTCTTTCTCCTATAATCTTTTAAGAGTCTCACATGTAAAATAAGAAAACAATTTTTATTTTTCAGTTAAATTGTAGCTCACCTTTCGAGGTCCTGTGCTTTTTAGTTCAAATACATCCATTGTGTAATTAACTCTACGTCCATAGTGGTCAAATTGAACATTCCCAGTCAGCCCTTGAATTCGAACCTTTGAAGGAAAAAGAAAGCATACACATACTCATTTGCAGCTTCACTTAAGGAAGTCTCCCACTACGAGGTTAAAGACCATAGAAGACTGTGGGATTAAAAGCTACAATAAGCTCTGTGGAATGTTATTGAATGATTGAGTTGCTGAGATGGAAATTGGAGGAGGAATATGGAAGGATATTAAAAGTTATTTTTCTCTACACCTAGAAAATGAATTCTTTGTATTATAAAACTCTCATTTTAACTAACATAATTCTTTCCCAATATTGAAATATCCTTTATAGAACATAACTGTATTTGCTTAGAGTCAATCTTTAGTTCTTTTGTATATGTATCCTCACAGTAGATTATATGTCTAGAATTCTCATGAGGGACAATGTACTTCTGACTAACACGGAATTAAGATATAAAAGGCTAAAAATACATTATTTGATAATATCCAAGCACATTGAATTCCAAATTGTCTTTTGATTCCCATTAATTTAACTTATGCTTTGAACTTATCAAAGTTAATTATTTAAATAATTCTTACAGATAATGTCTTCAACACTTATTATTTGAAAAATATTATTTTGTGGGTATAAAAGAATGAAACTAATATTTTTTCTAAAGTTAAAGATGTCTTGAAGCAGTCCTTAGCTCCTACAAACATTTCTTCTTTTATATAGCAGGTTTATATTTCCTGGACTCCTCATGGCTAATGAAGCTAATGATGCTTCCTGTTATATAAGTTGTAAGCAGATGTGAGTGTCATTGTTGAAATGAAGCATTCAATTGTCATTTCAACACTTCCCTACAACAACCACCTGTTCATTCAGAATGGTAGTAGCTCTGTCGGGCTGGGACCTTGAACTACTTTATGGAGCCCAGAATCCTTGTTAACTAAATATGTCTGCACTAACTCCTTCATGGTTCTAGACCTTTTTTGATTTGTTTTCTTAACTACACATCTACATAAAAAATAAACATTGAGGTTCTACTTAAAAATGTTTTGACATTGTAGAAATCTTGATATATTAACATGGAAATTATAATAGACATTTATGGTCAGATGAATTAGCCTTTTAAAAAATATACCATACTTTTAAAAGATCATAAATAAAGCCAAAGTATGAGTTACCTGTTTTAGTGTTCTCTCCATATCAATTCCCTGGCCCCAGGGAGCAGCAGGGTTTGCCAGACAATCCCCAGCATTCCCTCTCCTTGAAATATCAATTTTCTGTCTCCTGAGACTTCGGAAAGTTTCAGCCATCACCAGAACTCCATCGTAAGTCAGAGCAGAGGTGTACTGAGCATGTTAAAGTGCATAAAAAGGCAGATGTTAAAGTCTAGCGCACTGAAAAGTCTGGGTCTCTGTGGATTTATGACAAAAACTCCATCTTTTCCCAAGAACAAGAATGGTACTGATAATTCATTGGTGTTGGCTTTGGAATTATCTCCTCTTATTTGAACACAAAGGCTGCATGCCACATCTTATTGTTCTTAATTTTAAAGGAGAGAACTCACTCTGAAATAGGGACCCAAAAGCATAAATTTCCACCATCTGGAAGAAGAAAGGCCTCAGGGTGGGATTTTCTATTGTATTTCAGTATGTAAAGCTAAAGACACAGAAGATCATCATCTACTAGGCATGACAATAACTTCATTATCTCTTTCAGGAATTCCATATAATTAACACTTTCTACACCTGCATAGGGGAAGGTTTGTGCCATGTTAAGCAGGGGATAAACTTTTTTTTTTTTTTGCCTGCAAATGAAGAATAAACATTTGGAATTCTGAGTGTAGCAACTAAACTGAAACAATATGATCATTACACAGAAGAGTTAGCATTTGAAGCAAGAAAAAAGTAAAACTATATGAATTCTGACAAAGCAGCTTGAGTAATAACAGAAGGTATGAAGCTTGAATTAACAGGATATATAAGGAACATGCCATGTGAGAGAGCAGCAAAGTGAATGACCAGGACACTAATGGGCTTACACAAACTGTGCTCTCTCAGTTAGGATGGAGTAGCTGAAGGAAAAGAAGCAAATGCTACCAAAATGATAGTGTCTTCTCTTTTGCTCCACCCAACATGTCTCTGAATAGAAAAAGCTTCTGAGTCATCTTTCTCTAAGGCAAGAATATAAAATGGAGAAATAAGGACCTTTTCTCAAAGATAAACTTGATAAAGATGTAAAGGCAAAAGGTCAAAGTGTGTGCCAGGATCAAGAGATGAAAAAAAAATGCATTGTCCTTTTTTTCTAGTAGTAAGAAAGAAGCTAAGAGGAGATGATCCAAAAAGCCAAACCAAACCAAACCCAAAACACCAAACACACTTGCTTTCTTATAAAATGTCCATACATTTTTTTAAAATGAAATCTGAAGTCATCTAGTAGGTAGTCATGGCACACCATGAGTTTACAGGAGACAGATAATAAGTATGGTAAGTCCTTGATGTGAACTGCAGACTCTAACATCATGGAGAGTATAAAGGAAGATCACTGAGAACATCAAACTTGAGATAAACTTTGTGAGAAAGTTGGAATTGATGGATAACGCAGATAAAGGTGAATGACTATGGAGGTGGAGACTTACACTTGCTCAGAGATACAAAGGCAGCGCAGCTCTGTTGAACCAGGCATCAGGAAGGTAGCAGAGGATCATTAAATCAAAAGGACATGTGTTTTCCCAGCATTTATTATTATTATTTCTTTTAGTGCAAGAAAGTGATGAGGTCAGAGAGCATGTGTTGATTCTTGGTTAAAACATTAACCAACTTAAATACAATTCAGTTAATTATAACTAACTCTCATTTTTATGGACTCTTATTTTTGAACTTTTTTACTCATTAATATTTATTTCTAATCTCCAAATCAGTACTTACTAATAATTTCGCAGGCACTTATGGGCATACATAGAGCAGTGAAACATTTGGTTCATTCAACATAAAAAGTTCCAGCTCTAGTTTTAAATAAAGAAACACTACAGCTTTCTTTCTTTCTTTTTTTTTTTTGCCCTCATGTTGTAAACAAGTACAGTTTTTGTGGTTCAGTACGTGGTGTTTTCCTCAAATTTGTGCTTTTCTAGAGGTTATTTTATAGTTTAAAAATGCCTGAAACATAGCATTGGTTGTTGCATAATGATATACTGTGAGAAGGTTCTGGTGTTTCTGAAAGACATATATATTAACTATATTTCCTTCAAGCATTAGTTAAGAGCTGATGACCAAGAGCTCAATGCTAAGGAAGCAAAAATAAGTTAACTACAAAGAATAAACCAAGATTATGTATTGATTAATTGAAAGAAGGTCATAACTAGAGGCTCTGGGGAACTAATATCACATTTCCTCTAAGAAAAACAGCTTAATATTTGGTCACTTATTACTTGATTAAACTTTTCAGAATATAATCACAGTGGTAAGAATTACTGCATATGTGTATTAAATGGCTTCTCGATATCTAGAATCATGCTAAGTTTCATGAAAACTTTATATGTGGTGTGATTTTTGTTATAATGTACTATATAGCTGTATTTATGAAATTACTATGAAAATGATTTAAATGTAAATGGATTTTAATGAAACAGATTATAAACATACTCCCTAAAAGCATTCCACACATTATAACATAATAAATAACCCAAAGCAATCGTATGGAGAAGGCAAATTGAAAATCATCAAAACGGGGACATTAAAATGATCATTCTTATGTATTCCATGAACCATTGATCTTTTACTCAAGGCAGCCAATTACCATATTTATTAACATCTTACTTGCATTAAAATATCAAAAAGAAAGATTAGCATATAGTGCACATCCAATATATATTTAATTCTTAAATTTCTTGATTCTATAGGGTACCTCTCTAATTCCAAATATTGAATAGGGAAAATTGACAGCCAGTTAAAAAAAAAAAACCTTATAGCAAGGCAAACAGAATAGGTGATTATACTCATTGATCTTAGTTTTTCTATGTCTGAATCTCAAATTACATATTAAAACTCTACTTAAATGCATAGTTAAGGAAATGTTAGAGATTATGATTCATTATATGGTACTCCAAACCATTAAGTTGGAGTCAGAGCATCATGCCATAATTGAGATGATATAAGACCCATCCTTTCAGATGAGACAAAATGTACCCATGAGTAGAAACTTGGCAGCACACTCATGTATGTTATAGTTAATCATATGGCTATCTCTTTTGAGAAGGTGGCAAGCATATCTTGGGTGTTTACCATTTTTCCCAAGTGCCTCTCTCTTGACTTTAATGTCTGTCTCTAAACTCACGTTATACTCTTTTCTCGATAATTCATACCTTCATCTAAAATACATACTTATATACTTATATGGTATATACATATATAATACACATATATGTTATACATATTATATCACAACACACACACCCACACACAAGCATGGCAGAAAAGATGGGTCAGTGATCAAAAGCACTTACTTTTCTTGCATATGACTGAATTTTGTTCTTAGCACCCAATGCTCACCACTGTTCGAGACCACCCCTTGAGGGGATCTGGAACCTTCTTCTGGCCTTTTGGGAATACTCACATATACAAACCCATACACAGACCAATGGGTAAATGTAAAAAACAGCTCAAGAGCCTGGTGTTTTATTATTAAATCGAAAGAGAGATTGCATAGAAGCTTTACATTTTTCGTTTCTAACAATTTTTTAATTTATTTGCTACTGTAAACCATTTTTAAATGTGATTTTTATCTGGGTAGAAAAATTAATAATTGTCATTTGCATTTAAATGGTAGTTAATAAAACTTTTTAATGCAAATCTTCAAGGAGTTCACATAGAAGAAAATAAAAATTTCTTGTGTTAATCTGATAACTCTGTTATTGAATGCAGACATTTTAAAATTATTTTTGTGGTGTATGTGAACACCTGCGAGTATATGACTCATGTATGAATGTGCATCAGCAGGTGTGCTCACTTGTACATGACCATCTGTAGGTAAGAGTCTATTCAGGTAATTTCTCTGCTGCTCTTCAGCATGTTGTTTAAGACAAGGTCTCTCACTGGACTCCAGCACTCAGGCATCGGCTACACTGGCTGGCTAGTGAGCTTCTGGGCTTGATCTGCCTCCACCTTTCAGATTTGGGATGATAGACATACACTGCTGCACTAGTTTATGCTGGGGCTGTGCGTTCAGGTTCTCAAGCTTGCATAGCAAGTCCTTTATCCATTGTACCATCTACACAGATCCCATCATGTATAAATTTCCCAGTGTTTTGGTAGTACAAAGGGCAGTGAGAAGATGCCACAATGTGTCTGAAAGAGTAAGAAAAGGAACCATAAAATAAATAGTATAGGCATAGGCTTGACTGTGAAGAGTACTTGCTATTTTTGCATTGATCCCAGATTCTGTTCCCAGCCACCACACAGTGACTTAAAACTAATTTACAACCAGTTCTAGGAGATCTCCCTATTCTGTCCTCTGAGGGCATCAGGAATGCCCGTGATGTACAGACGCACTTGAAGCAAAAACACTCATATACATAAAATACATAAAATAAAATAACCCAAAGATTAAAAAAGGAAACAGTACACAATATACAAAAATAAACAAATACCTTTGGCGGTGTTTCAGATCCTGGATATTCTCTCTGATCTAGTTTCTTCCACCGATCCATTAGTTTGGTTACCATGGGCGTATTAAAATCAACCAACTGGAATCCTGTGACATTTGCTCCACCGTGTATAAATCTCTCAAGAGAAATATCCTTGAAACCCTGTAAATTGGTAGAAAACCTCATCAAATTTAGGTTCATTAAACATTTTGGTTCTTCAATAGTAGGTTAATGAAGATTTCCTTCTTGTCTATATAATCATAATCCTGTTGAGCCACAAAGAATCATATTATTCCACTGACAACTAAGCAAATTGTTAGTGAGAGGTCCATGGATATGAGCTTGTAGCCAATACTATGTACCAGGCTTTATCTTATATCAGGATTTACTATATGCCAGATTCTGTGAGGAATACATTAACAGTTTATCTTCCGAGCACAATCATCCCTTGGTTACTGGATAGCCCTGATTAATTTTAAGGTAAGAAACTAAGGATCATTAGTGTAAGGAAAACAATCTTTTCAATGTTACACACAGATACAATAGAGCCAAGTTTGGTCAGATGAACTGATTGTTGTGTCGGCCCTTTCTATTGTGTGCTCATTCATATTGTTATAGAAAGGTGTGCTTTTGAGTTTTTAATTGTTATAATGTTACCAGAAGAGAAAAAGCACAAAAGAAACCCAGACTTTGATTCTCACTTTAGAATCTGACTTTAGATTATCTCCATGTCAAAACAGCAGGATAACACTCCCAGTATGCATTCAATAATTGTGATTATTAATTAATTCATTTAACAGATATTTATATTAGGTCTATTATGTGCCACCCAACATGACAGCTCATCAGTAACATTCTCATTTCATCGAGAAATAAACTAGACAACACGAAACAAATTTATGTTTTAGAAGTGGGAAGAACACTGCCCATCTAGCTACTAAATTGTCAGTGGAGCATTTGTGTGCTTTTGCCAGATTGTGTAGCCTAGAGTAGCCTTGAACTTCTGATCCTTTTGATTATCTTCCTGAGTTCTAGAATTACAGGCCTGCAGCACCACACTGGGTTTACGCGGTGCTCATGCTAGAACTCAGGGTTCTGTGCATTCTAGGCAAGCTCTCCCCTAACTGAACTACATCTCCAGCCCCCTATATCGTCTCTAATGTCAGTAAAATTAGTCTTTAATATTAACTTGTAATTTAATACAAAATTTTATTTGGATTCTGAACAAATATTACATTTGGGAATCATGTATATATACTTCATAAGAGTTGGTTGTGGGGTAACTGAAAGAACTAAAGCTAGTTATCCTATATGGATGAATGAATGCCAAGAGAATCCATATTAATGTTGCATATTATAACAGCTGGGTACATGTCACTGCTCTAATCATGATAAAAAGCTACCTATTTTTAGTGTGTGTTATGGTTCTGTTTCAAAGAGACAGTTTTCTATTTCGTATGTTGAAACTTTAGTGTAAATACTCTGCCACATGCTAAAGCTGTTTGAGGCAGGCTCTGAGATCCAGTGGTAGGGTATAAATATTAATTATTTCCTTTCTATTTTGCATTATCTCATTTATTCTAGCTGCCAATGTACACCACTCATTTCTATAATAGTTTATAACATATTGATTTTCCTCTCTGAATTAATTGTTTATAAAGAATGGATGTCAAAACTGCTCATTTGCAGTAATTAATTACAATCTTATCATATAATGTCAATAAAAAGAGAGATGTACCTGACCATAGGCTTTTATGTTATATTGATTAAAGACAAAATATATTTGCATAAATATTTGTACTCTTACAGAAAGATGAGACACATAAACTGTGAGGCTAATAAAATAAGTAGAAAAGAGGAAACAAATTTCATGGTATTGCTATAATAATCCTTTGTATTGCAACATTTTATTTTATTTAAATAATACAATATGATAATTTTCATAATGCACTGCTGCATTATATTGTGTCAACTCTGTGCTGAAATCCACTTCACCAAACTGATGTCTCCCTCTGAACATGCAATGTCACACTCAACATGTAGAAAAGTTTCAGGACTGAGTCTCTTCTCTACCCTTTACTAGCTTCCTTCTTCCTTCAAGAATAAGGCTCTCATCAAAGAAATATGAGATGGGAAGTGATAGAAAAAAACATGAAAGTATAGTTGCTTTCCCTAGGATAAGCCACATTGGGAATCAAGGACTACGATTGTGGTAGTTTGAATAAAAATGCCTCCATAGGCCTTGTTAGAGGAAATGTGTTAATAGTGGATAGGTTTTTAGGTCTCCGAATTTCAAGCCTGGCCAGTGTGTCATTGTCACTTCCTGCTGCTTGACATCCAGATGTAGAACTCTCAGTTACCTCTCCAGCACTATGTCTGCCTGTATGCCATCATACTTCTTGCCATGATGATAATTGACTAAACCTCTGAATTGTAAGCCAGTCTCATTTCCTTTCCAAGAGTTGTTGTCATAGTGTCTCTTCACAGCAATAAGATCCTAACTAAGACAAAGATGAAACTTCCCTGTAATAAAAAGAAAGCAGTGATCTTCCATAGCCAATTTTTCCAAGCTGATGGGTTAACTAGAAGTACTCAGAAAGCCTTGTTTGAAACTCTACAAAGATGTCTCTATTGCATGCAATCAGTTCATTACATGTTTGTTATTCATCTCTATGTGAGTTGAAAGACTGATGCAGTTTAAAAACATATTATTTACATTCAAATTATTTGTGTAATTAGCCATTATATTTTATATTTATGAAAATTGAAGAAGATATGCATCTGTAGACTAGTGTTTATCATTTAGACAGTGAAAAAGCCAGTATTTAATTTGACAACTAATATCATGGTAAAGCACACATTATAGTTACTTTTAAGTGTTTTCCTGGCAGATCCAATAAAATCTGCATAAGGTGTATACTGAATTAAAACATGATTATTATTTCAAATAATTTAAATCATTAAAATATGGTGATTATTGTAATAACTCAGCTTGAAGTACAGTGAATCTAACCATTGATTAGAGCATTATTTTAACACACAATCCTGAATACTTCAATTCATAGTATAAAAGTAGAAAAAAAGATTTCTTACCAAGTTTGCGATGATATAATGGTAGCCTTTGACATGCTTCCCAACACTCACAATCTATTAATACAAGGAATGAGAGAAAAATCATTTCAACTTTACTAACACATTACTTAAAACATTAAAAGAGTACATGAAGGTGGGGAAAGGGGTGATGGCAGTATAAGAGGATTTGGAGGGGAGGGAGTGTGAGGATGAGCATGAATTTGACCTAAACACACTCTAGTCATGCATGAAGTTCTTAATAAATACAAATTTAACTAGGACTGGTGAGATGGATCACTGGCAAAAGTGTTTACTACCAAGCCTGACATCCACATGTTTGCCATGCATGCACAAAATAAAAATTAACTAACTACTGCAGGATAATTTTCTATAGAAATGTGATGGGAAAATAATTTCATTTGACTGATATAAGTGGAACACTGTAATCAAAAGAACTCATAGACCACATTAAAATACAGGATAAAGTAAAACTATTATTTTAGTTCATTTATACTTTATTAATTACAAATATTTTTTCTACCCTTTGGGAAAAGCTAGAATATTATATTATCCTAAGAGAGATCAGTAGTACTATGAACCAAATGTTCATATATATTTCTCAAGAGAATACATTATTAGCAAAGAAACAAAATAATTCTCTTTCAGAGAATTTACTCTTCAAAAAGAAATATCAAAGAGGTGAAATAAAGATTCTGCAGGGGCTCCTAACCCCAGCTAATGCCCCCTCTTCCTACCCCATCCTAGTTTGCATTCAGGAACCTCCTCTCTTCCCTTCTTCAGGGCCATTGATCCCCCAGCTCAGTTTGTTTGGGCGCTGGGACTGGGTGGTGAGTGCCTTTGTTTCAATAGCCTGCCTACAGCAAGGTAGGCCTTTTGTGTGCCAGGGCCCTGGCCCGCAAGGGGCCCTGATCCTATACCAGAAGATCCATCTGAGGGGTAAGTGCATTCTTGACCTGAGGAAACAGCACAGACATTCCTCTACTCCTTAAACTTCCTGCTCATTCTGCAGGGGCTCTTAACCCTGACTACTGCCCCTAGCTTCCTAACTCATCCCAGTTTGCATTTAGGCACCCCCTCCCTTCCCTTCTTCTGAGCCATATATCACCCAGCTCAACCCTTTTGGGCACTAGGACCAGGTGGTGAGTTCAACCAGGTGGGAGTTCATTGTTTCAATAGCCGGCCAGCAGCAAGGTAGGCCTATTGTCTGCTTTGTCTGTAAGGGCCCTGGCCAGCAAGGGGCCCTGATCCTGTACCAGAAGATCCATCGGAGAGCATTTGTAGGAAGAGATGGGCAGGCACCAATGCAAG
>LOEQ01004019.1:130102-151904 GCA_001685075.1 Bramus lutescens
TTCATTCTTTCTTTCTTTCCTATAGACCACAGATGCAGAGACTCTAAGTAACAAGGAAGGCTTAAGGAAGAAAACAAGGATCTTCTTGAGAAGGTAAAATAGAAAGATTTTGAAGGTGGACTGGGGGTGAGTAAGCTTGGGAACAGGAGTAATTAAGTGTTGGGGGAGGGAAAAATACTGGGAGAAATGACTGGAATTGAGGGGCACTTTGGTGGTAAGGCAGAAACATAGAGCAATGGGAAGTCTACAAGAAATCCATGAAATCTATGAGAGTAACCCTAGCAAAGACTCCTAGTAACAGGGTACATGGAGCCTGAACAGAACATCTTCTGTAACCATTCAAGGCCTCCAGTGGAGGGATTGGGACACCAATCTAGCCACAAAACCATTAACTTAAAGTTTGTCCTGCTTTCTGAGTGTTCTGGGTGTAGAATCTAGCAGAAAACTCATCAAAGATATGAATAAGACTTCATCTAGTAACTATGGGATCAGATGCAGAGACCCACAGGCAAACTCTAGGCAGAGCTCAGGGAGACCAGCAGAGGAGGGAGATGAAGGTTGGGAGGAACCAGAGGGGACAGGAACACTGAAAGAACATGACCCACAGAATCAACTGACTGGGACTTGTTGGTTTTCCCATACATCAGGGAATATATGAGTCTGACCTAGGACCTCTGCATACATATTATGGCTGAGTAGCTTGGTGTTCTTGTGGGATTCCTCTCAGTGGCAGTGGGTGTGTTTCTGACTGTTATCCTGCTTTTGGGATCCTATTCCTCCTACTGGATTGCTTCTTCCAGCCTTGATGTGATGGTATATGCCTGGCCTTATTGTAGTATGTTATGTCATGTTTGGTTTATATCCCTAGGAGGCCTACTTTTTTTTCTGAGGAAAACAGAGGTGGGTGAGGTGATAGGGGAGACTGCAGGGAGATAAAGAGGGAATGTAATATATGAGAGAAAAATAAATAAAAGGGAAAACAAATGAAAACTAAATACTTTCCATAAAAACAAACACTGAGTTGAAATGAGTTAACCCTGAAAAGTTGGCTCATTGGTCAAGTAGGGTAACTAAAGCTTCACATAGATTTCTTATTCATAAAGGAGCAATTAATTTATTTTCTCCTATGGTAAAACATGAGTCCAACAGCTCTCATTAATTAGTCATGAAAGCAATCATCAGCAACAAAACACAGATTTGTTAGAGAACATATTAAATATCTATTGTTGTGTGCACATACCAAACTCTGTACTGTAAGCAACGCTAATTTGTATTTGGCTTTTACACATAACCCAAACTATACATTTGGGTTGAATTGAAAGTGATATTTTGCAATGTTACTTTGATTCCTCTGTGGAGCAGGAGTAATAATGCTTAATTTTCCTGTGGTGCACTGTGGTGAAAGGATTTACATAAAATTACAGGGAAAATTTTTGTTCCTAGCTGGAACAAACACAGGCTGAAGTAAGCGTTCCCTATATAATTAGCCTGATTTTTGTGCGCCACTGAGGCTCAATTCATCCCATGAGTCCAGCATAAATGCATGTCAGGGACTGAGGGTGAATGCATTTGATTACTGGCTCTTAACTTTTTTTCGTGGGGAAACAGGCAAATACGATCATGTAAACACAGAGTGGATTTGTGACCAGCATTTTGGTGATGAATGACAAGCTCCTTATTCAGCTCATTTACTTTCCACCATGAAATCTGTGCTTTATGTTTCAACTCCATAGATATGAGCCTGTTTATTTGAATTCTTCAACTTTCCGCTTTTGTTTGACTTTTTATGTACTGAACAGGATCAATGTAGGATTTTAATAGTCATGGCACTTTTATTTTTCTAAGGCTGTTAATAAATGTTGGCTTCCTGTCTTACTAGAGGATAAACTTCAAATGCTATTGTCTGTTAGAATTAAGTACTTAATGTGTTCATAATAGGAAGAGGAAACCCATCACTACAGCTTTGGGAAGATCATAGCTCATCTGTGAATGTTTGTGTATATGTGTAAACACATGTGTGAGAAGAAAAAAGTTGGTCCCAATACTCCTTATATTAATCCATAAAGTAGAAAAAGAAGGACCATTGTGCAATTCATTTTCCAAGGCTATAGATAACTGATACCTAAACCACATGAAGACTCAACAAAGAAAGAGAGTTATAGAACAATTTCCCTTTTGAATAAAGGTGCAAAAATTCTCAGTTGCATATTTGCAAACTGAATCCAAGAACACATAAAAATCATCCACCATGATCATATTAACTTCATTCTAGAGATGCAGGAATGGTTCAGCATATATAAATTGATAAAAGTAATTTACCATCTAAACAAACTAAAAGACAAAACCCACAGGATCATCTCATTAAAAGTAGAGAAACCTTTGGCAAATACAACACTCCTTCATGATAAAAGTCCTGGAGATATTAGGGACGCAGAAGACATACATCAACGTTATAAATACAGTTTACAGTAAGCCCAAAGCCAATATCAACTTAAATGGAAATAAACTCAAGGCAATTCTACTAAAATCAAGAACAAGATAAGGTTGTCCATTCTCTTCCTAACTATTCAATACAATACTTTTTAGCTGGAGCAGTAGTTCTTAACATTCCTAATGCTGTGGCCCTTTAATAGAGTTCCTTATGTTGTGGTGACCTCCAACCATAAAATTATTTTCACTGCTACTTCAGAACTGTAATTTTGCTATGATTATGAATCATAATGTAAATATTTTTGGAGATAAAAATTTGTCAAAGAGATGGCAACTCACAGTTGAAAACTAATGAAAAAGACAATAAAAGGAGATCAAGGAGATAAAATTTGGAAAGAAAGAAGTCAAAGTATTTTTATTTGCAGATGATATGATAGTATAATAAGTGACCCTAAAAATTCCATCAGGAATTTTCTACAGCTGATTAACACTTTCAGTAACATAGCAGGATACAAAATTAACTCAGTAGTCTTCTGTGGCAGTTTGAAAGAAAATGTCCTCTAAAGGGAGCAGCACTATTAGGAGGTGTGGCTTGTTGGAGGAAGTGTGTCAGTATAGTGGGGAGTCTCTGGTCACTTCCTGTTGCCTGCATATCAAGTTGTAGAATGCTCAGATCCTTCTCCAGCATCATGTCTGCCTTTATGCTGCTGTATCTTGACATGATAATAATGGACTAAACCTCTGAAATGTTAAGCTATTAAATGTTTTTCTTTATAAGAGTTGCCCTCCAGTCATTGTATCTCTTCACAGCAATAAAATTTTAATGTTGGTTTGAATGCAGTTGTGCATTATGATATGGCTACAGATCTTGGGTGCCAGGGCAAGGAATGAGGTGGTTTCAAAGAAAATGGTCTTTATAGGGAGCATCACTCCCTATTTGGTGGTGAGGCTTTATTGAGTATGCTGTATGCCACCGTATGGATGGGCTTTGAGGTCTCCTTTACTCAAGTTTTGCTCAGTGTGACACTCAAGTTACTTCCTGTTGCCTCTGTATTAAGATGTAGAACTTTTAGATCCTTCTCTGGCACCATGTATGGCTGAATATCACCATGTCTTGCCATGATAATAATGAAGGAAAAACTTCTGAAAATGTAAACCATCCATCCCAATTAGATGTTTTTCTTTATAAGAGTTGCCATGTGGTCATTATGTTTCTTCACAGCTATAGTAACCCTAACTAAGTCAGCTTCCTGTATATAAATGACAATGAACTGAGAGAGAAATAAGGGAAACAACATCTTTCACAATAGCCTCAAAAATATGCAATATCTAGGAGTAACTTTAAGCAACTAGGCGAAGGATTTGTATGACAAAAACAATGAAGAAAGAAAATTTGGAAAATATCAGGAGATGAAATGACCTCCCATGCTCATGAATCAGTAGGATTAATTTACTGAAAATGCCATTCTACCAAAAGACATCTCCAGATTCAACGCAATCTTATCAAAATTCCAACACAGATATTTGAAAGAAAAATTTCAGCTTCATATGGAAGTACAAAATCCCCAGGATAGCTAAAACAATTCTGAATAATAAAAGAACTGTGGAATATATCACAATCCTCAATTTCAGCTGCAGAATGGCAAAAGCAGCACAGTATTCCCACAAATATGAACATTTTAATAAACAGAATAAAAGCAGCATGGTATTCCCACAGAAATAGATGTGTTGATGAATGGAATCCAACTGAAAACCTAGACAGAAATCCACATACCTATGGAACTTTTTTTTTTATAAAGAAGGAGAAAGAAACATTGGAGAAAACATAACAACTTCAACACATGATGATTTTAAACTGGATGGCTGCTTCTAGAGGAATGCAAAGAGTTCCATATTTATCACCCTTCAAAAAACTCACTCTGAATATATGGAAAATCTCAACATAAAACCAGATTCACAGAACCTGATAGAAAAGAAAGTAGGAACTAGCTTTGACATCATTGGCATAGGACAGGACTTTCTGCAAAGAACACCATTAGCACAAACACTAAAATCAACAAATATTAAAGGGAACCCCATGAAATGGAGACAGTTCTGCATTGCAAAGAACACCATCACTTAGATAAACTGGCAGCCTACAGAATGGGAAAATATTTTTATTAACTTCATTTCTGATAGATAGAAGGTTAATATCCAAAATAAATAAAAAACACAAGAAACTATATGTGAAGAAAACAAATAACTGATGGGGTATATATTAAAACAGAGAATTCTCAATAGAGGAAACTGAAATGGCTGAGAAAAACTTTAAGAAATGAGTGTTTCCTAGGAAAACAAACAACACTTAAAGGTTGGCTGTATGCCCAACAGATGGCCAACAGACAAAGCAATTCAACAGTCTTGGCAGTTCCTTCTCTCACAATGCAATGTCAAAGACTTCATTTTCCTAATTTTATTTGTTTTTATATTTTACTTTTTATTTTGTTTTCTCTTTTTGAATCCTACAAGTCCTTTCCATATATTCATTTTATTTTATTATTTATTAATATCTCTTAGAAGCCCATTTGTTTTCTAATGAGAAACAGAAATGGTATTGATACAGATGGAAGGGGAAGTAGGAAGAAAATGGGGGGACTAAAGGAAGAGGAAATTATAATCAGAATATAGTACATGAAAAGTCTATTTTCAATAAAAGAAAACATACCTACATTAAACTGCATCAATATATCTTTCCACACTAGGATTCAAGTTTAACCTATGTCCTATATGGTTTTAAATAGCTCATCGGTTTTCATGTCTTTTTAGAAAAGAAGAATTTAGGAAAGCATAAAGATAGATCTAAGCTGTAATTCAAAAGTTTTTGACTAATGTTGACCTAATTTTAGATTTAATGTTTTATTCCCTGCTGAGAGAAGGTCCTTAGCAGATTCTGAGTGACATAGTTAACTAAACTTATGCTAAAATTAAACTAAACTGTATCACAGTGCAGCATCCAAGGGGTATTAAGAAGTAAGAAACTGTTCTTTACTGTAACCTTTGTAGTGTTGTGACACTGGACCCACACCTGCCTGAGGCTTTAGGGAGGGGAGGTTCACACTTGGAATGAGATCAGCAAGCATCTCTGTGGTGGGAAAAAGAGAAGCCACAGCACCTCTCAGAAATAGATACGGTGCTTAAGAGTTCTTTGTGGTAAGGACACTTTCTGGGTCAAGAATGAATCCTTGGTAGGTGAATAAAATTAACCTAAACCGAGTAGAATTATATTTTTATTGTATTATAGTGCACAAAGTAGTATAAGAAGGCAGGCTCAAATGTTAGACAGAATGACTCTCTACCAATTAAGAGCTAAATGGTCTTGGCCAGGAACTTCTCTCTCCTCAGGATCTTTCACGTAAAAGAAAGGTAATAAAGTTGACACTATGTCCACAAAGCACTTAATATACTATTTGCTGTAGATTAAGCAGGTCTTTGGTAATATTTAGCTGCTATTATTATTATTATTATTTCTATCATCATTAGATTCGATCAAATGGTGAGGTTAAAAGACTAGATTTTACCCTTGTCATTGGGTTCAAGACAAGTACATTAGATATTTACAAAATCTTTATTCAGATACTCTAATGTAACATTTTAGGGGAATTTTTTCAATAATTCATAGGCTTACCTTTAATGTCCATTTATTAAAGTTTTTCAAATCTAAATATTTCTCCCTTGTTATTTGGAGGTTTATAGTTACAATCCAAAAATAATATGAATGTTTTTTTTCTGATAAAATGATAGAAATTCTAGCTTTGCTTACAAACAGTAAGGTAATAACAATCACTTTTCTGGATATTTTGCAATATTCAATAGCAAATGTCCAACTTTGTCAGCTCTTATATGGTTCTTAAGATATATTGTTGATTCAGTACATTTCAAAAGAAAACCGTTGCTTCAGGCTTTCATTTAGTATGTTCTAGAATTGCCTATAAACTGTATCAAATGCTACTATAGAAATGTATCCTTCTTAGTTGCTTACTTGCATTATGATAAAGCCTATATGCAAATGATTTCTTGGATGGTACCAACCGCGGTTCACCTGCAGAACTGAGTTAAGACAGTTCATTTGTGACAGCGTGTTCCTCCAAATTTAATTCAAAAATCTTTTTAACAAGTAATATTCATCAGGGAAAATCTCTATTTAATTTAAACGTCCATAAAGAAAATTTTTTACTTTAAACATCCTCTCAACAAGGTCTTATATTTAACTATCTTTATGATGCCACAATTAGGGTGATCTTTTGCAGATAACTGGGGCAGCTGTCATTTTTTTGTAGTAGCAAGAATTACATAATTAATACTTTTCAATTTCTCCCAGTTATTGATTACCAGTTAGTCAGGGAATATATTAACTTTCAACAATATGATTATATTAACTATCATCAACATAATTGTCCTAGCCCTTGCATTTGCAATTTGGTTTTAAATTCTTTTCATAGCATTGACTGCTATAATATACATACATATATATGTGTATGATAGTAATATGTATACAGTAAATGATACATATGTTATGCACATGTAACCACACATATGTGATCCCTGACCCATTTGGAGAGTCCAGACATGAATATATATTAATATTGTTTTTAACATTTTTGTCAATGCTTTTTTTGTCCTCAGACCATCTCCTGTAATTGTTGCAATAATTTGCATGAAATAAAAAGTATAAAACTTGAATAACTAAGTAAATAGAGCTTTTTGTCTAAAATACAAGTAAGTTTTTATATTAAGTCTTTAGAATTGATAGCAAAAGTATTATAGTAAAAACTAATATATGTGAATTTCCCTGTGAGAAGCCACAGTAACTACAAGGCCAGGCTTCTCCTGAATTCAGCCTGTGCTGGGCCTGGCTTCCAGTTTAATTTCACTTTCAGTCCATTCAGTTTTGGTTTCAGTTTCTGCACTCTGTTAAAGGAGGAAGAGGAACCCCAATCAAAGAAGTTCAGGATGACCTAATCCTCTTCTGTCTTCCTAAAAGCTCTGTTCTGGGTCACATTTTGATGTCTGGCTGACAGACCCCAGCAGGCTGGGCTAAACAAGCTCTTGCTGATTGCACATGTTAGTCTTTGTTTTGTGGGATGTTCTGTGGACCCTAACACCTGCAAGTGTAAAGATCATTATTTCTACTAATTTGATGATAGGTAAAGAGGCTATGAACAATCTTTACTTTGACAAACAACATTGGTTTGACATTAAGCTTTTCCAATAAGCAAATGTGTAAATCACTTAGACTGTTTACTAAGATACTACAAAGACTGAGGTAAGGATATCATGTGGATTTATTTCATTAAAATGACTCCATGATAAAAAAAATATGCTTATCTACGTGACTCAAAGCTTTCTCCCCTCATATCCAGCAAAGCAGTAACTATTGAGGAAGTGATGGTGAATGACTTCCCAGGTTAAGCCATGGTAGCCAGGGTATCCTTTGGCTTGATTTGGTTTGAAATTCAGTAACATTGTGTGTGGGAAATCATAGTCAGCAAAGCAGATGGTATTGTAGGAAGTAACAGCTGGCCACCCCAGATGAAGCTCCAGTTGATAGTCAAACCTGTTACCAGATGCATGGGTGAGACAGTGTTTGCGATAATCAGTCTCAATGATTTAACTGAAATGTCTTGAGAAAACTTTGAGCAAAAATCACCTTGCTTAGCCCAGTCACCACTTCTTCTTGTAAGTGCTAGCTGAAGGAAAGCATTTTCTAGGAAAATTTCTTTTCAGGGCCTTTGGAAACACTTATTATCTTCAAATATTTTCTCAATAAATCTTAGATTTGTAAAAAGACCTATCAGAACACGGTCCAGGAATGGACTTGTGTAAACACATTTCTGAGTGCTTGTGAGAACACTTTCAAAAAAACAATATAAGAGTCTTGTGCCTTCATTTTCTTTAAAAACTTGGAATTATTCTTGGAATATGTTTTTGTGCTCCTGTAGGATGTAGTAGATAGGAGTGCCTTTACTTCAGGTTACTCATTATTGTTTGCTTTTCTTAATGAATTAAATGTTTAAACCATCTTTTATAAGCCTAAACAGAAAAACATGTTTTTGCCACATGTGATTTGTTCTTGTGATTGTGTCTGACATGAACTCATGAGAACTATACTCATGTGACTCTTATTGACCCTCAGAGTATAAATTGTCTCTGAATAAAGTTGACTATTGCATGAGACTTTAGTCCAGTACATTTGTTGGCACCCTCTCCCAGATGTCACCACCTTTAGAAAGGTGACAAAAACTTTCTCTAGATGAAGTTATGTTAAAGCTGCTACTGGATATTTTGCACTTAATTCAGAAGTTCTTGTTTCACAACAGTTCTTCATCTGATACATTTTCATTTTATTCTTTTTAAGGGCATTTATGGATTGAATTATACATTTGTAAATCTATAGTGAACACAGGGTTCCCTAGAAACCATAATTTACCAGGCCTAAATATTCCATTTGAAAGAGTCCTTTGAACATGATGAGGTCAGAGAAAAATAAGAAAGCCAACCATTTGACATGTTTAATAATAGACCATTATCCACAGAATAATCTGTAATCTTTTTCAAGCAGAACTGAAGGTGTGGTTCTCAAATTCATTCACCTTGCATAGGTCAATTTATAGGAATCTGAAAAGGAGGTTATATACCTTTAACTAAATAATTAGTGCAATAATATTTAATGTTTTTATTTAAATGAAGTGATTGTGCAGTTTATTTTTTTCAGAGACATTTTTAGGAAGGAAAGAGGGCGTGGTTAATACTAAGTCAGCATGTCAGGCATAAATCAGGACTCTGAATCACAATATAGGAGCCAGTAACAGAAAACAAACACTTCCTTCAAGCAGTTTATAAACTTTAAATTCTTACTTTTTTGTAACAGAGAAATAGTTTAAAAAATCAATAGAAAGATATAACTAATGAGAGAGGTTATATGAAAGTCCAGAACTATTATCTGTGAAGAGGTCTCAGTACTATTCATCTCTGAATTTCTTTTATCTTTTCTCATTCTTGCCTGCCTAAATGTTCATAACTATGCCTCAGTAGAGACCTGGATGATTCTCTTGGAGCACATATTTGGTTCTTCTTCTTTTCTTTTTTATTATTAGTTTTTTAACTATCTTTTTTTGGGTACACTTATACATGACTAAGAAACTTAAAATGTACCTAGAAAATGTATTTAGAGCTAAAGGCCAGCAACTTGTACCTAATGTTTGAAGTCAGATAATCCTAGATTTCTACTGACTGCCAAATAGAATATTAAAACTAAGACAATTGAAACTTTGTTCAAATATACAGCAATGTAATATCTTTTCATTTGGGGGGAAGATAATGAAAACATTACTTTATTTGGTTGCCAGAATCAACTGGATTTCATTACTGAAAATCTGCTAAATAAAGTTTAAAATATAAGTATATCCAAAATATTTTCTAGTAATTGAGGCACTGAAATTTTTTGTTTATTGTTTTCTATACCAATTTAGAATTGTTAAAAACTGTATTTTTTGCAGAACAATATATATTAGTAGATTTGATGATCAAATGATCCCCATTACATAAGCAAATTCTGCTTCCAGTTCTCATGCATGAGATATCAGAGCATGTTCCTGTTGGGAGGAATCATAGTGACAGTGTAATCAAACTCCTGATGTGAACACAAAAGATGCTCCAGGATGGGTACATGAGTTGCCCAAGGCTGAGAACTGGTGATGGGAAATGCTAGTTGGTGACAGATAAGATTATAGAATAATACATTGTTGTAGTTCTGAGAACAGTATCCCTGGCTTTGGGTAAAAGTGAACAGGAAAAAATTGAGAGGAAATCAGCTCTGTTCACGAACTTGAGCCATTTGATGTAGCTAGCTTCGATCAGCTGTAAGCAGGGTAAAACAAACAGAACAAAACAGCAATGTATCTGCTGAGTTCTCATTAAAATTAATCCTATTAAAAAAGCACATAAAATTGATCTAAAAAGTTAATTCTTCCTTCTCTTTACATCATATACGTCCAAGAACTGTTCTGAATTAATAATCTTCCAGTTCCACACACACATACAGAGAGAGAGAGAGAGAGAGAGAGAGAGAGAGAGAGAGCGATACAGAGACAGAGACAGAGAGAGTGAGAGGAATAAATGTAAAATGAAGGAAAGAAAAAGTCTTCCAACCTTCACAGACTGGTTGACTATAGTTCCAGCTGGGCAGAAACTCCATTTTGCTGTGTGTTTTCTGGAGTCAACATTACCATATCTTATTTCTTCAATTTTCTCATTTCTCTTTCAAAATTAGTGCCTGTTGTATGTTTGGAAGAGATGAAGAATCTGAGAAGGGAATTGAATTACTGTGTTTTTCTCCTACCCCTCTTAAGCACACTGACAGTTAAGTGTGTCTTATTTGCAGGTAATGACATACACCCTCTTACAGGCCCCCCTACAGGCCCACAAGACTCCCGAAGTTTGTGTATGAACACATACACACACACACACACAGACACACACACACACCCATATATACACACATGCTCCCTAACACCCATTATTTTTTAGTGCCAGAACAACAATGTCTGAGATTGCTAGTAAATCCTTTGGTTCAGCCAGCAAACTTTTTAAATTTCTCAATAGCTTCATTATTTCTGTTCAAGTCCATTCTCATCACTTCTTTATTTGACTGTTCCAATAGTCTTGGAAGAACCTTTCTTCTTTGACCATGGACCGCCCTCAGTCTGGCCTCATTTGGCAAGACTCATCTTTAAACCAAAGATCACATTATGCTTACCCCTGGCTTGGAATCTTCCTACTGCTGCTTTTATTACTCAGGAAGAAAAAGCAAAGACCTTTACAATATCCATTTACTTCTGCTCATTTGTTTTTCTTGATCATTAATTTCCTCCTTAGCTACTTGAGCACTCTGTCCTAGCCAAACTGGTTTTGTTGCTATTTCTCAGACATACAACATACAGACAGACACACACAGACACTGACACCAACAGACACATACATGCACATTCACACCCATGCAGCAACTTCTTACATACACACTTTTCTCAGAACTTTTAAGATGTTGCTCTCTCTTCTTTGAATGCCTTTCTCCAAAAATCCACCTAATCCTATCATCTTTTTCAAGTTTCCCTCCAAATTGCACTTTCTCAATAAGATCTTCTCAGGGAAGCCCAGCACAGGACTGCGGGGACTTAGTCTCAGTCATCCACAGACTGTCTTGGCACTGTTTGTCACAAACAGCAGACAGAAGAATGTTTGCAAGTTGGTAAAAACCAAGGTTCTAGGAGAAGGCGCAACTATTAACATATGAGACACAAAGGTTTCAATCCACTTTACACTTCCTTTTCAGTTGAGATGTCTCAATCAGTGTTAAGTCTCAGAGAGCTCAGGGGACATAATATCAAGACAGAGGGGCGATAAGCATCCAGACTTTCTACCATGAGGGAACTAGATTCACAGAGACAACTGCGATGGAATTAATATTAATGGGATTTTTAGACAGCAGTGGACTTATGTGCTTGCATTGAAAAAATTCCTTAAGGCCAATATATTTTCTGAGGATTTAGGATGGTTGATTACAAAAAGGTCTACAGAAGTAAGGAAAGGTCATAACCTCATAAGGAAAGGTCAGAACCTCATACATGAATAGGAACAATTTATAGAGACACAGAGACAGTAAAATAATGGGTTAGCTAAGAGCCCTGGATCTTTATGAGATGGTAACTTTTATACAAAGGCATATTTCCTCACTAAATACCTTAGTGATTTCAGCAAATAATCAGAAATTCTGAAATTATTTGAAGACATCTTCAAGCAATTTTGGAGAATTTTATAATATATTAAGGAAAGGACATTTCTCAAACCCTTTAAGTTGCTGAGATAACTATGTTCTAGCATGGATAACACACAGCATGGCAGTACACCTTGGAGTGCCAGATGCCATGGGCTTTTATGACAAAAGAAATACTTTGTGTTCCCTATTCTGTATTTAGTAAATTTATATGAGTTTTGCTTATTGAAGTGAAAAATAATTGGGCTTCCTTACAAAGCTTAGAAGGAATTTATTAGTTGTTCATCCATATAATATATAAATATCTCTGAGGGGACAATATAGTCACTCTATTGTGAGCAATCATTTATTAAATGATTTGAATAGATAACATCTGTGAGGAAAGGGTTGTTGTAAACATTAGAAATGGCAGAAAAGGTTAATATAACTTCTGAAAAGAAAAAAAAATATTGCCAATGTTGAGTACATAGACTCAGATATTTAAGCAAGTAAAATGATTTAAAGTGCAATGATATTGTCTGTAATAATTTATAGAATATTTTTAAACATATAATTTCTTCAGATTATTCTGCATGATTATTACCATCATCTACACTCTACCCTTTGCCAGGAGAATTGAAAATGAAAATAGGATGCTTGTGTGCACATCTCACAGAAGGAGAAAGTCTTTAGTTTGCAGAATGGAGTAGGGCAAGACCTCTCTGAAGTCACACGTGCAATTGTCATGCAGTAAGAGAATGGTGTTGCTGCTTAATTTGTAGGTTTTAATTTAAAGCCCAAGACAGTTTAAGTCATAGAATAAGAACTATAATTATTGGATTAGATCATTGTAACTTATTAGAAAATATACTAATTAAAATATAATTTAACCTTTCTTTTCTATTATTGAATGTAGTAATCAGTCTTGGATCAAAATTTAATTTATTTTAATAATGAAAACCTAAGCAAATATTTGAAAATTTCTTGAAATGGGTCAATAATTTTGAAATAATCTAAATAAAATATTTCAGATGAGAGGGTTCACCCTAATTTGAATGCAGTGGAAAGAGAAATGATTGTAATAGAAACAGAATTAATTACCCTGTCATGCTTTTTTTTAAACCTACAACTGAAAGTCACAATAGAATTCTCATTTCAGTTAATACTTTTATCCAATTAAAAGATGAGAATGATAAATATTGTTATTACAATTTAAGGAATCAGGCAAAACTCAGAATTGTCTGATTCAAGAAGATCATGCTTCATTGCTATCAGATTGTTACACTGTGTGCTTCCCATTAGAAAGCAAATTCCCTTTGGTTGCCAATTCCATTTTCCACCTGCCCTGTCCTAATTGTGCCTGTTTGGTCTTGCTGTCTTGCCTCACAAAGAAGATGAAATACACCCAAAAGATCCACCTCTGTTATTTTTGGGCCTTTAGAACTCTAAGATTCACACTGTACACCTTATGCTCTCTTCAACCTTGACGGGAATGGGTGCACTTCCTTTTATTTTCGAAAGCAGCTTTTGAAGACCCATGGGAGTCCCCGGAGGTGTCTGTGGGAGCATCTTTGCTTCTGGGAAGCACTAATTTTACAATTTTTTTAAAAAAATATTTATTTGTGTGCTTGCACACACAGCATTCAGGAGACAGAGGCAGGTGGATCTCTGTTAGTTTTAGGAGAGCCTGATATGCAGAGTGAGGACAGCCAAGGCTACATAGTGAGGGTCTGTCTTTAAAGAACAAAATAGGACATTGGATCCCCTGAAGCTGAATTACAGGCAGTTGTGAGTTGCCCAGCACCTGGGTGCTGGGAAGCAACTAGGATCTTCAGCAACAATAGTGCAGACAACCAGCAAGCCATTTCTCCAACCCAAGAAACACCATTATAGTTAAGCCATTTGAATTACTCTGCTGCTGGCTCATGCTCATGAGGACTATACAAATGCTTTTTTTTGCAGTAAAAATTACCGTACACATAAAGTATAAAAACTACACTGCCAAGTGAGAGGCACTGCACATGTATTATCATTCAGCCTTGCAAAGCATTTATACTGCTAGTATATATATCATGACATCTGCATCACAGTCACCTAGTATGCCTTTGAAAACAGATCATCCTTAGACTGTGTGTGGGGTCTCCAGATTCAGTTTCTGGATGTTTCTTACAAGCTCCTCATAGAATAATTATGGAAAATCAAAGCTAAGAATATTTGAGTGAATTTTGAAGGCAGGAATTACATTTGCTTTGTTTTCTGTATGTGTGTGTGTGTGTGTGTGTGTGTGTGTAGAGAGAGAGAGAGAGAGAGAGAGCATGCGTGTGTGTACATGCACATAGAGGCTCAAAGTTGGTCAAAAGGCACCTTCAATTGATCTCTATTTCATTATTGAGACTGTCTCTAGATGAACGTGTATTTCAATCCTCGTTAGCCAACCCACCCAGTTTGATCTCGTTTTCTCTTTTCTCTGCGTCCTCAAGGCTGGCTACAAATGGCCTCAATGCCTGCCTGTCTTTTACATGGGTCCTCTGAAGTTGAACTCCAGTCTTTATTGAATACAAAGCAGGACAGTAATATTTGCATCTGCAAGGTACTTTAAATAACTCTTTGTGTTCCATTGCATACTATAGAAGTACCATTTTCTAAGATTCAGTATGCATCTCATAGGGAACACTAGCATTAGTAGAGTAAAAATACAGGCCTTGAACGATACCACACTCTTTGTAGCACCACTGTCATTCATTCTATCCTATCGGAGGGGATTTTAACTCTGCCCTATACATGTGCTGTACACGCACAGAATATGAGGGGTAATTTCTGTGTCAAGTTCTTATTTACCCTGGAACACTGTCCCATTTACATTTTGTTCTATTTACAAGGATTACATTTCCACTTTAGTAACTACTATCTTGAATAATTTAGATACACAGTAGAGGTTAAGGGGTTGAGATGTGGAGTAGGTGTGTGTGTACATATATACATATATATACATATGTATGTGTATGTATGTATGTGTGTACATATATACATGTATATATATATATGTATATAATAGATTTTTAGCAAAGACAACAACTTTTGGAAGAGTTTTTATGAACCAGATACCCTCTGCTCTTCCTCTCATGTCCATCCATGCCTTCTTTTTTAGGTGTTTCTACTGACATGACTTACCATCATAGTGTGAACTTACAAAGCTATGGAGGTAATTAACACACTTTACAACCAATTCTTTAAATTAACTTCTTTGATACAGATCCAAACAATCAACATAAGAATTTAAAATACATTCTTGGATGGAATGCATGGTAAAACGATTGCTCATGTGCATTGATTGCCTTGAATAAGCAATGTAGCCAATAATTATGGCTATGTAAAGTGATACTTGAAACTAAATAATAACCATGTAAAACCAGAAGTGCAATAAAATTGGAATATATATGGGTATAGTCAGGAGAAAAAGTCACATTGTACTGTATTCAAGTTTTGACAAAAAGAACCATCAAAGATTTTTTTAAAACACTGTAAGGTGCAACTAAGACAAAAAAGTTTCTTCGGATTATATGCCATTTTTTTCTTAATTTTAACAGAATCTGGGTCTGAAGAGATGGCTTAGTGTAGTGATATTTCATTTGTGTTTTAATAAATAAAGCTTGCTTTTTAAATTAACGATCAGAGAGTAAAACAGCCCCACTGGTCAGTCTTACAGACCAAGCAGTGGTGACACACTCCTTTAATCCCGGTAGCCACACTAGTTGCCATAGAAGTCAGGTGGTGTGTGCCTTTAATCCCAGTGGTGCACACCTTTAATCCCAGGCCTAGAGAGGATATAAAACAGGGTGAGACAGTTCTCAGATACAGTCTCCTTCTGAGATCCCTGGAGGCAGATTTGCCATTTTCAGTCTGAGGTCGAGGTAAGAGCCAGTGGCTGGCTGTTTTGCTTTTCAGATATTCAAGTTGAACTCCAATTTCTGACCCTGAGCTTTTATTAATCATGACTCATGTCTCTTTTGTCAACATTTATTTGAAGTTCATCAGTTGTTTCATTTTTTTCTCAAGTTTATTTTGATGAATGCAAGCACAAAAATTAACTTAATATATAAAAATGTCATTTTATGTGAACTTAACTTTTTTATTTATAGACTACCAGCTGCACCTTTATTCAGACAGAAATAGCTTCTATTATACTTGTACAATGTTTATCAGATTTACCATTGTCTTGAAATTTAGATGATACAAAGAGGTGGATGGATTGAGATGTGGAATAGGTATATTTGTACACTTATGCCTATGAAGATTGAAGGAAGTAGTCACTAAATATTCTTGTTTTGTATGTTTTATTATAAATTGAGTCTTCCAAAAGAAATAAAAGCTGATAAATGTCCAGGAAATGCCTTAGAAGTGACACCATAAACAAACGCTGGAAAATATAATGCAGTGTGAGCCATGCAGCATCTGACAGCAAGGGGCCCTGGAACATATAGGATAATGCAGTGTGTGACCCCTGGAGCAAGGATCAGCAACAGGTTTTGAAGGAAGAAAGAAGGGGTCACTGAAACATGAGCGATTTGACCAGAATAAACTGTTAACTTTCCTTTAGAAATGTCTTATAATTACATGGGGTCATAAGACAGTAATAGATGAGAGATGTCATCAATGAGACCATTATTTATGTGGGAGGTAATGTACAAACAAGCAGTCTCCAACAACACATTATGTTGTATTTTCCCCCTGTGAGTGTCCTTAAATTACAAAATAAACCACAGTGATACCCAACTAACTCTTCATTTAATCACTGACGTTCAGTATTAGGAAGTCTGTGAGCCCAATTCACAGCCCCAGAATTCAGAGAGGTGTCAGCCACTCCCAGGTCCTAGTCCACAATTCTCAGTCAAGACTGATAACAACCCGACAGAAAATTTCCAATTTAGAAAACCCAGGTCTGTGGACAAATAGAAAGCAACTGAGGAGAAAAGGCCAGAGCAGGGAGTCAGGAGATGGCTCCAGTTTGGAATGGTAACATTCCTGAGCTTCCATATGCTTATCTGTAAAATGAAGACGCTCATGTCTGCTCAGAGCACTTCAGAGGACCACAGTAGAGTACAAATTAGATTATGTTAAAGAATTTTAAAGCACTATGCACAATAAACTTGCCATTATTTAAGGTCATCCTTTATGTGCCACTGCATCCCACCAATTAATACCTTGTCTCCTGGAGCCCCTTGGAAGAGTCTGTGTAAAGACAGCAAAAGAGATATAATTGCTCAGAAGTAGGCTTTTATGTGCTTTTGAAGGAAATGGTTTTACTATCTGTCTCATTTTAGCACCCATAGGTCAAGCTGCCACAGTGTTCTAACTGTTCTTTCTTACAGTCCTGCTACCAACCTTCTGTCTCCTTTCTTCCAGTGTTATTTTAGGTTATTCCTCCTTTGCCCAAAATCATTTCCTTCTCATCTTTTACCAGTTATAGTTAGCATTTCCCACAGATCATCTCACGCTTATGTATAGATGCTCATACATTTCTCAAATAGAGTATGTTTTCTGACCTCTACATGTGAGCCTCCACAAAAAATATATACATAAACACACAAACATACACACATAAACACATACACATATGTGATGTGGGAATCCCCTCTGTGTGTTATGATTACCATTGATTAATAAAAAAAACTGCTTTGGACTTGTAGAAAGGCAGAACTTAGCTAGGTGGGGAAAACTAAATGCTGAAAGAAAGAAGGTGGAGTCAGTGAGAATCCATGTAGCTTCTCTGCCAGAGACAGACACTGGAACTTTACCTGGTAAGCCACAGTCTCATGGCAATACACAGATGAATGAATGTGGGTTAATTTAACTCATTTAATATAGGTTAATAGATAATCATGTCAAGTTTGTAGTCCTGTTACTTAGATTTTCTAGATGTATAGAGATATATTTCATATGAATAGTTATTCTTCAAACCTCTCAAAGACTACAGAATATGGCATTTAAAATGTTTTAAGAACTTAGGACTTTTTGTGACAATGAGACATATCTACTCCTGGCAGCATCAATTACTTCAAGAGGATGATAGGCATTGAAAGAGCTTTTATGGAGCTGATTAAGCATTTTGACAAGAAACTGCTCCTTCCTGGATTTATTAACTGGACATGCATGACCCACAGAGAAATTACTGCTTAACTTGTCTAAAGGTGAGACAGTGCTTCAGGGTTCCTGTTTCATGAAAGAGTCTACAGACATTCTGCAGGGCACAGAAGAAAATGTCTAACAAACTGCCTATATAGGTGGAACTGTCTTTGAAATTTCCTGCTTCATGGGAAAGTCAGTCAGGTACTATGAGTCTATAGGCTGAAGATGGATGTCACACGATACAGAAGAACTTTGAGTGATTGACCAGACAGTGAGATGGCTCTGTCAACTCTAGAGCTTTGGAAGTTGTTTACAATGTACTTCCTGTTTACTTAGGTAATATTATATCCTTCTGGAGTATTTGATGGAATTGAAGAAAAGATAGTTACAGTTTTTCATAGTTATGATAAAATATAAAGCAGATATAAATATTGTAACTCTGATTCTTGCTTGATACCTGTTTTGTATATGTAATTTTACTACATTAAAATTTTCATTTAACAGAAAAGGGGAGGTGATGTGGGATTGCCCTCTGTATGTTGTGATTACCATTGATTAATAAAGAAACTGCTTTGGGCTATAGCAAGGCAGAACTTAGCTAGATGGGGAAAACTAAACTGAATGCTGGGAGAAAGAAGGTAGAGTCAGTGAGAAGCCATGTTGCCATGCCAGAGACAGATGCAAGAACTTTACCCAGTAAGCCACAGTCTCATGGCAATACACAGATTAATGAAGATGGGTTAATTTAAGAATGAGTTAGCCAGAAATACGCTTAAGCTATTGGCCAAATAGTATTTCAAGTAATATGGTTTCTACGTAATCATTTCAGGTCTGAGCAGCCAGGAATGGACAAGGAGCCTCATACAACACATATTTATAGATAAACACATGTCCATACCCATACACTCTTCATCACAACCACCAGTAACAAGAATATCAAATTTTAAAATGCATTGTGGTTAATAAACTCACAACTCAATTATCATATATATGTATATATATATATATATATGAGCAATTTTAGAAGTGCTAATCTTGTCAAGCTTCCAAAAATGAATGTGGCTCCATACAATAAGTCAAGTAATCTTTGAAAGCCATTGGAAATAATAAATGCATTTCTGAAGTAACATAGTTTTGGATAGATGATAAACAGTGACATTTAAGGTTTGGTTTAAATCATTTGCAAAATACAATATTTGGTAAAAGTACCAGTTAAGGCAGTATGGTAGGAGCAGAGGAGAAGGTTCATTGGTTGTATAAAAAATGGCTTCAAATAGAGAACATGGTTTTTCTCAATCAAGCATCTGTTGGTCTTTTCTTGATGTCCACATCCAATGATAAAACTTCAAGCAAGTATATATGACCCATTACTATGGAACTTTAAACACTTTTTCTGCCTTAAATTCCACAAGTAAAGCTCCTACTGTCTGCTTGCCTGTCAATTGGATCATCCTGGGCAGGTACTTTCACCGAGTCTACAGCAGCTGCAATCCAGCCAGTATGAGGGACGTTCACTTTCTCTTCTCAAGTTCTCATGGACATGGAGCTCCAGTCTGGACAAACAACCTTGATACAACATCTTCTGGAATGGTTGGGCGGACATAGATGTCTGAAACCACATCTGATGTACTGCATTTGATCAGTGGTATTCACATGGTGGAAAAGTACAACAGATTTCTTCAGCTTTTGTCCTCTGACCAAGCAGCTACGTGTGTGTGCACACAGTAATAATAAGTAAAGCTAAAAATATCAACCTTATTAAGTATTTCAGGTCAACATTATCAGCCATTTGGAAATCTCAACCCAATACAATTACCAGTCTTACATTGACTGTTTATATTTACATATTCCTCATTTAGGGGACTAATCTAAACTGATTTCTTAAGTGCTGGTCAGTCTATACAAAGTTTCTGTCTTTATAACTAACCCATCTGCTATTGACAGTATTTCTAAAAATGAAACAGTCACATCACTGTTCACTGGAAAACACAGCAGTGAAATCTCTGGTAAAAGCAACTGTGTCATTGTTGGAAGAACAAAAAGAGACTTTATCAGCCCAAGGAGTTTAATTTTATGCAGCAAGCTAAAGAGAACCCATGGTGGAGAAAGAATCAAGCAGCATTTAGCAAATGCCTTTATTATTCTCTCACTATCAAAATTTTTTAACTGCTTTTGATTTCATCCTAGACTGAATGAAAAGTAAGAAAGACCTAGACTCTTTGTTAGTTTTAAATTATGGCAACAGAATACTACTCTGCAGGATTCAGCTTCTTTTGCATACTTTCCCTACTTTAACCTGCACATTTTTCTCTTGCAGTTCATCCTTATATTCATATGTCCTCATCGCTTAGCTCTTTCCATGCTCAACAGCCACACCTATGTCCATAGCTTTAAGCTTATGTTTATACTTGGAGAAAGTAGCTTTCAGCTTGTCTCTGTTCAATTTCTACCATCAATAGAAAGCAGGTCAGCCACAGTGAATTATCCACATCTCTCATCTCCCAGTTATCATAATGCCTGTTCACATGTCAACATACTGTGAGGAACAGTCTCCTACAGATGCCATGCTTTAAATATTCCCTCCAGCACTGGAGCTAACCATCTCTGGGTAGCTGACCATGTTTTGATTGATACTGCCTGGTCAAGTTCTTTCACTTTCCACAAACACAATTGAGAGGGCTTTTGCTGAAAGCTAGATGTTCTTGAAGGTTTTACATTGGCAGATATTAGTGACAATTAAAATCATTCCACAGTTATTGGCTGATGTCTGCTCCATTTGAGGCAGATTGGCTGAGTAAGGAGATTGAACATTAGGAGGCAGATATTTTCTTCACTCTGAATAACCCTTGCTAAAGAGCAAGTCATTAGTCTGGCATTACCAGAAGTTGAGGTGTTAGAGCATCAGAAATCTGATGCATCAGTTAATACTATCTCTGAAAATTGGCACTGTTTTCATCAGTTAATACAGGACATCTCATGTAAACATTGAATCTTGGAGCATCTGGTACAAGAGCTAGCCCCATGCTTTAAGGTAGTCTATTCCTCTAGCACTTACCATATTTGACAATGTTGTTATATCACATGTGGAGACTCAGACAATGCATGCACAAAAGCAGAGGGAGATGTTGCTTTCCCTCTACAGAAGCCCCGAGGCATTAGCTCAAACTAAACTACTGCAAACAAAGTCAAATTTTGTGGAGGAGAAACAGTTACACATTTGAAATATTGAAAGTTTTCCACCTTTACTGGTATTTAAAAATGCTTAAACTGATTAAATTAAAATAAAATTTGTCAAGGTGGCATAGAAGCTCGGGGAACTGTTTTTAATATATACAAATAGAATCTGTAAAATTATACAAAACACACTACCGGGTTTTACTGACAGTATTTTCTTTTCATTTTCTTCATTATTTTTAAAAATTTCCACCTCCTCCCCTCCTCCCATTTTCCTCCCCATCC
>LOEQ01004019.1:152116-167549 GCA_001685075.1 Bramus lutescens
GCCAGCTGAAGGTTCTATGGTGATATGCAAGATATTCATCATTGTGGCTATAGGAAGTAGACAAGTTTGCCAGGCAAAAAAATATATAATCACCTGGAGCACAGGGTAAATTTTGTTCAACGGGTTTGAAAGTTATAGGATTCAACTGCAATATAGAGCCAGCATGCAAACTGTTGATGATAAAAGACTTAGAAACTTTCAGCTCATGTCTTCTCTTTTTTTGATGGGATCCATTGTCTGGAACACTGTCACCTGACTATTACTATCAGTCTAAGATTATGGTTTATGGTTTGGAGAACCCACTAAAAACAGATCAATGCTAGGAACACAAGTTGCTATGGATAATAAATTGTCCTTCCTCATAAATATTGGAGTCTCCTGCTGTTTAAATATATGGGGTTGGGGCAAGATAATTTGTTAATGGAAAATCTCAGACCACTGTGGTACTTGACAATTTTTGAACTTTGGCAATGTAATTGAAATACTTAGATGTGAGTTTCAGACTTATTAACAGGACTTGAAAAACATTTGCAAATATCAATAACAACGACGTTAATTCAATTGCTAAGTCACCCAGGCAATAAATGGTCTTCTATTTTATTGCCTACCAATGAGAAGAAAATAAAAAAGAAATCTGAAGAATGTGTCGCGGTTGTTGATGAAATAGCAGGAAGTAAGTTCAAAGATAACTTTCAGCTAGGCATGGTAGAACATGCCTTTCATCCCAGTATACAGAAGGCAAAAGAAGGCTAACTTCTATGAATGTGAGTTAAGTCTGATCTACATAGTGAATTTTAGAACAGTCAAAGCTACACAGTGAGACACTGTCTCAAACAGCAACAGCAGTAACAAATAAACAGCAAAACCAAAAGACAGCTTTCCTCTAGGTCCTCTACTTGTTCCTAACTCTACTCTGGGTTCTGTTTAATTTGGGTTTTTCAAATTCAAGCATTACTAATACTTATTCTGTAAGAAAGTGTTTTCTCACTTATCACACAACAGTCATAGAGTTGAAAATCTTCATGGAGAAATGAGGAAAAATGGGACTGTTATAACCAGACACTAAGTAATGTTTTGAACTAAGATTTGGAATTTTAAAAAGGGAAACTGCAAGGTTAGCATAGCATGCACTCCTTGTTTAAAAAAATATCAATAACAAGGTCATCTAAATACTCTCACAGTAACAGTCTACCATGACAAAATTAGGTCTGTCCATTCAGAGAGGATAGTAGGAGGTCTCAGTGCTTTATAGGTTGAGCCTGGATGTTTCCCCAGATTCATGTTTGAATGCATGGTTATTGACATGTGATGTTATCTGGAAGGTTGTGGAGCCTTCATGGGGCAGGATTTGGCTGGAAAGAGGATGGTAGAGGGGACATTTGAAAGATAACACCCCGCCATTTTTGTTCTTCCTTCTTTGCTTCCTGTACTTACCCATGTGTAGAGCATTGTGTACAAGTTGATACCACCTCAGGCTGAGTGACCTCTGCTCTTTCCTACAAACCTTAGACTAAAGTAAAAGCAGGAGCCCAAATCAATCCCTCTTCCCTGAAGCTGTGTCTGTTTGGCATTCTGTCCCATAGATAAGAAAAGTAATAAGTACAAATACATAATTATTACAAAGAAGAGAGTTATTCTAAGAGAGCTTTGGCACACTTGGATGGATTTCTTCGACAGAATCAACCTCCAATTTGGAAACCATAGATGAGTCATTGACAAGTTAATCATCCTGGATTTGGTTTATAATGATGATGATCCAGGTATCCCACTGGAGGATGAGAAAATGATAAGAAGTCAAGAAGTCTAGTGAAGCAGAGCTTGAAAGCACTTGAAAGTTAGAGCTTGAATGCTAGCTTAGAGCCTTTGTATCTGCACACATCCTTCTCTCAGACTACCTGTATTCCAGCCCACTCCTACCTAAACATAGCTGAAATGCAGAGAAATATGTTTTCTGGCAACACACATTTCTTTGTATGGTCTTTCTGTCTTTAAGGGAACTAAAGGCTGTGTATATATGTATGAGCATCTCAGAAAGGGAAAGGACTCCATTGTATATAGACACAAACCTGCCATGCATTGAAGAGCAGAAACCCCAAATCAACCAGTGGGGGTTTGACAGAGTTAGTTGTAGGAAGAGAAGCTGACACTATGTTGTGAGTCAGGCCCTTTGAGAGATTAAAGAGTACGTTTTCTGTGGTTTCCATTTTAGCATACATAATTGATATCATATACAACTGTTATGAATGTTCATAAATGCATGAAAGGATTTTCTAAATTTAGAAGAGCCACAAGCAGAGACATGCTTTCACTACTGTTTACTCACAATTTTAATGACCCTTGCTATAACTGTTTCTGTGATTGACGATGTTGCTCATTAGAGTCTTGGGATACTCTTTGGGATGGAACACCACTCTATGACACGGCCATCAGGCACATGTTTTTATAAGGTAGCTCTTAGTTTGTCATTGTCGTTGATTTTTCTTATGTTGTATGTCTGATCCTTAGAAACCTTATGACTTTCTGGGCTGTCATTTACATTGTGGTATAGGTCAATTTCTACTTGACACCTAAGAAGCTGTGTAGTCTCAGCAGGCCTTAATTGTTTGGTACTGTATATTCCAGGACATTTCTGGTTGGAAATGTCAGCATTTTAGCTTCAGGTGAAAAGATAATACTCAACTGAATGAACCAAATTTCTAAGTCAGCGGAATCTCTCTCAATTTACAGTTGTACTCCTTAATACTTTGGGATTTTTCCTGATGTCTCAGCATAGCTAACAGCCGGAGATGATTCCCAAGTGCTGCTGCTGTACACACTTTGCCTGCTATACTAAACTAGGAAGAATATACTCTGTTCTCAGTGGAAAGAACTCAAAGCTGGTCTCATCATTCTTTCAGGAGTCCTCCTGGTGGTACATGTTATGATTCCTGACTCCTGCGTGATTGTAATGGCCCAGTGTTTGTGTGACACTTGGAAATTATAGAATAGCAGAACAATGACTCAAGTATTTGTTTCTGAGACAAGATCTCATGCTACAGGTCATGCTTATCTGGTAGTCACTATTTAGCTCCAGTCTAGCCTCAAATTTGTAATTATACTCCTGACTCAGACTTCTATGTTCTAGGATTATAGGTGTGTACCACCTGAACCTGGCTGAAGTCTCTTTTTGAAACTAAGTTGTCTAAACAAATTGTGGTCTTTGATTGTACTCTCTGAGGTGTTCGCTTGTGTCCTTAAATAATTGAGAAACAACTATTCTTTGAGGAAACAGATTAGAAGCAAGACTGAGGTTCTTGTGTTATCTGGGTTGCTGCTCCATTCTCTGGACCTATTATCTTGTGGGCCAGTGGTACACACCCTTCATGATCAACCAGGCACACACAGTAAGAGCCTTATCTGCTGCAGAAGTTTCTCATTGTATCTCATGTAGCCTTCAGATGAGAGCAGAGATGTCTTTCAAATGATACTACCTCTGTTGATGTCTCTACCTTTGTGTTATTAGGTGAACCTTCCACCCCAAGGGTGACTGAATTTTTATTTACCCATGCTAGTAAAAAAAAAATGTTAACTATTGGGAGATAAAGCACTGCACAAGTACAATCAGGATGCTCCACATGGCTCTACTGTAAATAATATTTAAATGGACACAGAAATGAAAACCAATATTGTGATGGCAGTACACTGCAAAGACTAGGGAATTGAAACATGGGTATAGTTGTGTTTTATGAATGGGAAGTTAGATATTAAAAGGCTGAGTCTCCATTTTTGAAAGTAGAAAGTCATTAGATATTGTCTAATAGAAATTTAGAAATTTTATAAAATGCTACTCATTTCTTAAGAAATAAGACATACATGCTGTAAAAAATAAGTGAAAGAGCTAATAGTGATTGCCTTTGGAGGGTGAGAAAAGTGGTGCATATGCATAGAACGAACAGATGGCAGGTGTTTCTAAGCCAGTGTGACTTCAAAACCCACATGTTTGCTGCATTAGTTGGTTCTGGCTGCCACAACAAAGTGCCACAGACTGAGTGCTACAGGTAGGGGAGACTTACTTCTCATTACCATGGAGAGCTCTATTCTAGATCAGGGTGTTGGCAAGGTTAATTTCTTATGGGGCCTTGGCTGGCAGATGACACCTTGTCTTTATGTTACATGCTCTCTTTGTACAGATGCCACTGTTGTCTCTTTGCATGACCAAGAATCCTTTTACAAAGACACCAATTAGGATTAGGTTCTGCCATAATGCTTTCATCTTCATTTAATTCTGCCTTTCAAAATTTATCAGAAAGCATGCTCTTAGTCTCTTTTCCTGTTACTGCAATAAAGAAGATGACAATACCAACTGGATTTAAAAACAAGGCTTATTCTGTCACACAGTTCTCCATTACAATCCAGGACAGTGGGGAAGTCACTGCAGAGGAGTTTGGGGAAGATGAGAGTGACAAATGCATGTGTGTGTGTGTGTGTTAAGCCCCAGTTCTACTTTTTATTTAGTCTCGGACCCTAGACCCAGGAAATGGTGCCCTTAATAGTTGGCAGGTCTTCCAATATCAGTTAATAAAATTAAGATAATCTCTCATGGATATTCTCTGAGAATCTTCTCGCAGGTGATTCTAGATTGTGTCAAGATGACAAAGCTTACCATGACAGTTTTATGTTCTATGATACTGTAGGTTAAAGTTTCAACATATAAATTAGGGAGGGTGGTGTTTTTACTTCAAAACATATGCATTATTTACTTCATCTCAGAATATATGCATCAATGAAAATTTAAAATTCTTCATGCCAAGATACCCTCATATTCTCGTTATTAGCTCTGATTTTACTATTAATAAATATTGTTATACTTTATAAAATATATGAATACTTGGAAAACTGTTTTCCTTTTTCTCTGTCTGTAAAATATTCAGACAAAACCAACATAAGGAAGACAGGGTTCAAGGGTTAGTCAAGGTTGTCAAAGAAGTCAAAGCAGCAGGATTGCAGCAACTGTCAAGTTGCATCCATATTCAGGAAGCAGTGAAGCATGATGCTTGTTGCTAGGATGCCAGCCAGGCACTGGAGCCACCCACAGTGGGGGCTTCACACATTAGTTAACAAAGGCACTCAGAGCCTCTTCTCGAAGCTATTCTAGATCCCATCAAGTAGAAAATTAGTCATCATAGTCACCACTTTTTAGAAAAATAAATGTTTATAGGCTTCAAAGATAATGACAATAAACATGGTATCTGGGGAAAAAAGACACAACCACGTTGTCCAGTCCAGCCTCCCCTCACTTCTGCAGTCTTCTGCACCACGTGCTTTCATAAGAAATATTTCTTTAGAAAAATCTCTTTTTCAAAAAGTTTTTTAATTTTTATTGTGTGTGTGTGCGACACGCATGTGCCATATTTCCTGTTCTCCTGTGAGGCTGCCAAAGGACAACTTACAGGAGATGTTTGCTCCTTCCATGTGGATCTTGAGAATTGAACTCTGGCTGTCAATATTTGATAGCAATCACCTTCATCTGATGAGCCATTTCATCATCCCCCAATTTTCTTGTCTATGTTTTCTTCCATTTTTCCTTTTCTCCCACATTTTTATTTATTTATTTATTTTCTGTTTTTATGCCTCCTCAAACCACAAGAATCTAACTACAAAATTTTGATGTTCCTATAGAGTAAATTTTATACTTTTATAAATTTTATAAGTTTATAACAAGGGAAGAAATAAAGAAATCTACCTCTATTGTCTGTAAGTTGTTATTTCTGTTATTCACACTGTGTCCTGTAACTCAAAACTAGCTCTGCTTAAATCCTTTGGGAGGCATACATGAATCTTCCAACAAACACTGCAATTCAAAATGAATTTCTGCAAGCAATGATAAGAATTCTGCTTTATCAGAGTCATTTCAGAAGATTCTGACAGGAGTCCTGCACAAGATTAATGAGAAATATAGAATATGATTGGACTGGGAGAGAGCTAATATACTGTCTGACTCCAGTGTCATTATAAAACAACAGAAAACATGGGGAAGCACCGGTAAACACTGAAACTGACTTGGTGCTTGGAACACTGGGGAAAGGAAAAGTTCATTCAGTAGCACTAAAGATAATAGAAAGTAAATGAATGCCAACAAATAACTATTATCTACCTTCTCCCTGTATCTTTTGGTCATGTATTATCTATCTGTCATCTGTATCTTATTTATATCTATCTGACTACCTACCTACCTACCTACCTATTTACCTACCTACCTACCTATCATCTCCAGGGGTCTCATGTGTTTCAGCCCATTCTGGAATTTCCCCTGTACCCGAGGATAATTTTGAACTTTTGACTTTCCCACATCTACCTTTTGAATGCTGGGATTACAAACTTTGATCATTGTGCCCCATTCTTTATTTTGTTTCATTGTTGCAGTGTTGGACTGCTAGTCAAGCACTTTACCAAACAAGCTACACCCCTGCTTCTAAATATATTTTATTAATATACATTGCATTGTTACTTGCAAATAACCTATAAATTGTATTATGTTCCAATTAATAATCAGTTTAGGGCACTGGTTATATAGCATAGGAAATGTAGGCTAGGATAACCTTGAGTTCAAGATCCTCCTGCCTTAATATGCTACCTTGGAGTGATAGGCATGAATCATGACACACTGACCCTTACACCATTTTCTTTTTCCACATTATTTTACTCCTTTATTGGTTTTGTAGCATTATTATGCTAGAAGATATTTAATTAAAATATATCAAAGAGCTAAATAAATCTAAATTTGAAATTCATCATACTTTATTTTAATTAACTTCTCCAGTATCCAAACCCAGTCAAATTTGAGGAAACTTACAATGTAGAAGAAGCATGTTACCAAATTTAGCAAAAGCAAGTTCAGACAGAAAAATCAGTGCCTTCTATGAGTGTAAACTTGCCTGCCACTTTGCTAAGTGCTACAAAAACAAAAGTGTTGAAATATGTTTGCTTTCTAGACATCAACTGGCAGAAATAAACACTTGTCCTATTTAACTTTTTTCACTTACAAGTAATTCTATAAAATTGAACAAAGGAAAAGGAAAAGGCCAGTAAAATCCAGATACCTTTAGTCTACTTCAGAACTGGCCTCAGGCAACACTCTTGGCAGCACCTTCTCTTATTTAAACTTTATCTTGGATATTATTACATACTAGTCATGAAGGTACATTTAAATTATTTGTCAAGCCTTATTACTTTTGAGGCAAGAAAGATGCTATTGGAGTTAAAATAATGTTCTCTTTACAAAGGGATGGTCTGACTTAGAGCTAAGCATTTCAGTAATCTTTGTAATGCAAATTGTTGTACAGCAGAAAAGTTTTCCTGTTTCTGGGAACTTCCATGGTGAGGGAACCTGAAATAATAGCTGCAATCATCTCAATGGTTCTGAGCAATATCTGGATACTTGAGAGCCATAGTGAAATCACCATGTCTCTGCGAAGTGTCTAAGTCATGCTTTGCATTAGGCAATCAGCCAGTGAGGAGGTACAGTGTGTGCTGTGGTTGCTTATTTCGCTCTTCCTTGCTGTATGTATGTTTAATTTCTTTTCATCACAAGACTTAGGGAGACATGGCTAATCAAATCTACAAATTTGAACTCAAAAAGACCTACTTAAAATTTATTCGGAAAGAGAAACATTAAAAACACACTAAATTGTTTCTGCATACTTTTGATATATTCATTTAGACTTTTGGGCTTTCTCTTTGTAACATTTTCCTGAAAGCAGAGTCTACAATGTAACTTTTGAGTCTAAATTTTCATATCATTTTGTTGGAAAATAAAAACAATGAGCTCTCAGATAAATATTCAGTTTAATTATAAATTTGGTGGAAAGTATGGGATGTAGAAGAAAGGTCAACTGATTACAATAATAAGTAGGATAGCAAGACCAACAGAGCAGTGAAAGTCAAGGTCTGATGTCATGGGAGCCTCATCCCCTTTCCCCTTGTTTAATAGTCTACTGATTACTTTCTGGGTGGGATAATGGGCTACATATGATATATCCAATCATCAGAACTATATTCTGCAATTGGACCTATACTTGTCCAGATATTATTATTCTTGAAAGTGCTATTACATTCATGATCTTCTTTTAAAAACCTCAAAATTTTGTGATGCTGACAGAGTTCTTTAGACTGTCCTTAACAAAGTAGAGATCTACAGAACAAAACCTGGTAACATATGAAACAAAGCCAGGGAAAATGAGTCATTCTGGCAAGTAGTTAAAAAAAAATCTCTGTGGGTTTAGATGATTTTGAAGGGGAAAATCTGTGGGATACCTTTTAAGGAGGTAACATGTTAATTTTCCATGTGATGCTTGACACAGATAACCAGTTTTTCATTCTTTTGTTTTCCTTTCTATGAACAAATACAGCAAGTGCCAGTTGCTAGCATATATGAAGACAGTGGAGCTGACCATCATAGTGGAGTAGATGTTATATGATGGGTTGATGGGAAGATAATGTCACAATGGAATTTTAAATTGAGTAATAGTTTATTTATCTTATAGCTTTGTGAATTGGATACAATCTTACTTTTGGTCCTAAGTTTCCTTATTTGTGAAATGCAGATTTATTTCTTGGAACCTATGGGAGCAGATTACTTCAAATTCATAAACAAGCTGCCTCACAGTTTTGGAGATAAGAATCTGAAATCAATGTGTTAGATGGGCAGTGCTCCTCTGAGGGTTGCAGGAGCTTGTTTTCTTCTCTCTGAGCTTCCAGTGTTGGCAGGTCCTCTGTGGTATTATGTGGCTTGGAGCTGTACAATTCCATTCTTTTTGCTTTCACTGCCACATGTTATTATTTTGTATAAAAGTATTTCTATGGGCAAATTCTTATAAAAACATTAGTCATAATGGATAGGGATCTATTCTACTCTGGCATAGCTTTATCCTAATTATTTTCATTAGGATATTATTTCTGTTGTAGCCTTTTAACTTTTCAACATTACTTCTTGAAACTCTCCTATTGAAGAAATAGCAACTTCTACTAATCTAATTTTATGGTTAATGCTTAAATAACATCATACATGATAATCTTCGCACAATATAGGATATAGATTGCCATGAAATTTTATCTCCCTTCAACTCTACACTAGAGTGCTTCACTTACATACTTTTCAGGGATAAAAAAGCTTCCCACAAACATTATATTTAAAACACACATATGAAATATAATTACTTTCCAGCTAAGTGTATGAGAGATTAACGATTATGGTAAATATATTTTCAGTAATGAATTGTGATTCCCTGTTTGCTTATAAAGGTGCAATTAATAAGAGTAAATATTGATTGAATACATGCTGTGTGCTGAGTATGGCTATGAATAATTTGAAAATGGGCATGTAACCTTGCTAGATTTTATAGATGAGGAACCTGAGATGCAGAGATGCCTTTTGCTTGTCATATGAGTAGTAAGAAGCCAAGCAGGATTCATAGCACAACCAGAGAGTAACATCAGATCACACTCTCACCTACTTCCTTACTTTTCATAGACAACAAGCAGATCAATATGTAAAGAATTGTTTCCACTTTCTTACTCTTAGTTTCCCTAATTTTCTCTGAAATTATAAAAATTTTCACTATGTCTCCAGGAACAAATTACATGCTAAAATAAACTCACAGTGTCTCAGCTCAAATGGCTACTTTTTACATCTGTAACCCATGTACTTTGGAAAGATGAAGGGACCAAATTCTCCCATGGTACCCATTTTACTATTTAAAATGCATGACCATGAAATTTAACCCAATTCACATAAATTGATTTTGTTAAAGCAATAATAAAAAAAATTAAGTTAAAAACTGGTGAAGAGTTTAGTTTGAAAACACAATACATTCAAAATCCTGTATCAAGCTTGTAGCAATTTCCAAAGGCTCTATTAAATGCATGTCAACATCACGGATTGAAGGTTATTTGTGCCTGGTAGTTAGCAAGAGCCTTTTGTGCCTACCTTCTGTGTCCTGCTGTGTAGGCAGAGAGTGCTTGATCGTTTCCCAACTGGTCACACCAGAATAACCACACATAAACAATATTAATTATAACACTGCTTGGAAAATGACTCAGGCATATTTCTAGCTAGCTCTTACATTTTGAATTAACCCATTTCTATTAGCTGTGTATCTCCATGAGGCTGTGGCCTACTGATAAGGTTCTGTTCAGTTACTGTCCCCTTCGCAAGCCACATGGCATCTTTCTGACTCTGGCCACTCTCTCTCTCTTTATCTCTGTTTGGATTTCCCACCTGGCTTCACTCTGCTAAGCTATTGGTCAAAACAGCTTTACTCATCAACCAATAAAGCAATACACATACATAAGGACATCCCACATTACTGCTGCTTGCTCTTTGGACATCCAGCAACCACTTTGTCCTCTGCAAAGCACATGAAGGGGTGGTAAGGCTATGTCTGTTGCTTAACTGCTTGAAGATTGCACCTTATGCTTATGAGTGAAATCTTTAGGTGGAGAAAATTGTGAAACAGGTAAATTTTATTGTTATAGTGTGGGATAAATACTAACTCTGTCTTCCAAGCTCTGGGATTAAGGGATGTGCCACTAATACCTGGCTTGTAAGTATTAATGATTTTTAACCATTAAGAGTGGAATTACCACCAGCCAGAGTTGTGACTCACTGCTGTGTGTACAGTTACCCAGGCCATTCTCTCAGTGTGGAAAACACATTGCTTTCATGGAGGAGAAATGTCGTATATTCTGAGTAGAAGACCTTTAATTCTACTGTTTTTGGCATAAATTCATGAACATGATGTATGTACTTCCATCTCATATCTCCAAAGTAAACATCACCATTTGTAGAGAAACGTTGTTACTTCATGATTTTCTGGACTTTCTCTTCCTGTCTTCTGCACCTGAAGTAAATTTTAAAAAAAAATCCTCATTTTGCTAATTTCAATGACTCAACTATGTTTTAGAAGAAAAACTTGACTGCCTTTTGTCCTTCAAGTCTATCTCTATTTCTGTTTTATTTTTATCAGACAAGTAGAGGCTGGTACCTCTGCTTGTGCTCATTATTTTCACAGGTGTTTGTATTAGAAATTAAAGTGATTGCCATAATTTTTGTAGGTCTCAATATTTTAGAGTATTCCTTTGTCTTTTAATAATTTATTTCAGTTCCACTCTGTTTTCTGCTTTATTATTAATTTTTGAGGGGAGTTAAGTTTTTTGAAGTTTTATTGGCAGTGTGGCTAAACTGGGCATTTTTATAGAGAAACAGATATTTCTTTAGGATTTTAGACTTTTCAGGTGAGCTTGTTGAGGTTTCTATATTGCTTAATTTAAAATACAAAACAAACATAATGCTTTCTGTAAATTAAATATGGTAGTTTATGATATGTCTGTTAGATGAGTTCACCATTCAGTAAACAAATATTTAGAGAGTACTTAGTTTGTACTTGCAGATTACTTGTTGATAGCTCTTCACATAAAATGTAACTATTAAAATATTTTTCTGTTGTTAATCTGCAAGATTAGTTAGAATCCACATGTATGTAAATGTACTATAAATATAACTTTCTAATTTTATTTCTAAAACATATTCCAAATACATTATGTAAAACCAATATTGTTAAGTACAATTCATCCTATTGTTTACAAAAATCATTTTAAAAAGTTTTGAAAGATTGAGGTGTCATTTTTATGGAGTAATGCATGAAAACAATTGATACAACATTTATTCCCAACATCTCAGTCATGTTTTTACCTATAAAAAAGATGAACAGATATAAACACCAAATATTTAAAAAATTACTGCTTTAAGTTTACTCTAGAAACAACAGTGGAATAACATTCAGACTTCAGAAATGTTTGATTAGTTCTATACAAATGACAATATATAAATCCTGTGCGAATCAAAATTCTATCAATACTCTGACTTCTATAGTAGCCCTGGGAAATAGGAAATACTCAAAAAACTCTTAGTTCTCCATCATGTTATCCTTTAATTAAAGTATTCATTGTTTTGATAATTTACTACTATCTCATTGTGCAAGTTTTAGGAAAATGGTGAGTGGGTGGTTTGAATAAAAATGGCTCTCAAAGGCACACAGGAAGTGGCACTAGTAGGAGGTGCGGCATTGCTGGAGTAAGTGTGACTTTGTTAGAGGAGGTATGTGACTAGGGTTTAAGGTTTGAAGTCTCAAATGCTCAAGTCAGGTCTAGTTGCCTGATGATGCAGATGTAAAACTCTGAGCTACCTCTCCAGCACTATGCCTGCCTGCATGCCACCAAGGTCCCTACCATGATGGTAATGCACTAAACCTCTGCACTGTAAAGCCAGTCCCAATTAAGTGTTTTTCTTTATAAGAGCTGTTGTGGTCATAGTGTCTCTTCACAGCAAAAAGACTCTAAGGCAGTGAGTTTTCTAAGTCATCCATGGCTAACTGATGAGATTGGTATAATTAACAATTTCCTGTTATAGACCAAGACATTACGGTTTTGCGATAACAAAGAACTTCCTGATATAATAAAAAAAAGTAGGTAGAGGAGCCAGAATTGAGATGTTGGATCAAAGCCTGAACTCTTCAATCATATATTATTCTAAATGATATATGCGCTGTTTTCATATTAAAATAACCTCAGATTAGGTTCTTTTTTTCTGTTAAGAAAAAAAGCACTAAAGAATGTGATGTGTTTGTTCCAATGTCATAGACCTAGGATATGTGAGCAGGGGTTCTGATCATCAGAAACCCATGAACCATGTTTTCTTTATTGTGAAATATTTCTTCTTTCTACATAATGAACTCTCTTACATATCTAGAGTGTGAACTGGGATTTAAAAAGCATGATATAGGAGTAAAACATACTGAATAGTAAGGAGGGATTATGCTTTAATAAATCCAGTCATGGAAGTTCCTGAAGCCTTACTGCCTGGATGAGTGGATAAATACTTTGGTATGCTATTAAATTAAACCTATTGAAAGGTACTGGAAGATTTCGTAGGAAGCATGGTCTTAAGATTATAGTCTTTGAAGCCACTGCACTTCTTTAAACATTTACTGAATATTTATCCAAAGCCAGAATTATTTCTATTCTCCATCAATACTTTAGAAGGGACAAGAAAAGGCTATAGTCCTCTTAGGACTTATCCCCGCTGGCTTTTGTTTAGTCAGTCAATTTTCATTCATAGAAGCACTTCAGAAGCACCTGACAATGCATGGAGAAGAGTTTGTGGTGAAACTTTAGCAGGAACAGCTGAAGCAGCATTAGCTGCTGACTAAGAACGCAGTAGGACAACTGAGGAGAGCTCTTGAAATTGTGTGGCCTGCCATGAGGGAGGTGAAGAGTCAGGTGAGAGGACAGATATAGAGTAGGTAGTAGAAAAGCAAGGCTCTGAGGAGGGAAATGCACTCTCCTCTACCTTTATACAATGTGAAAGACTAAAGAGCAATATTGCTTTGTAGAACTTGATATCATTTCAAGATTCCTCTTCGGAAAAAGTCTGTAAGGATTGGTTTTAGTAGACAGTGTATTTGTGCACCGATGCTTGAATATCTTGAGATATTCAAGATATTAGTCATATTTGTCTATCATACATATTGGTGTATGTATGTTGCAAAGAGGCATGTACTGATTCCTATAAGAGGAGATGTTCAGTGGAAATGCTAGCTTTCAGTGATATTTGGTTTAATATCCTAAACAGTGTAATCAGGACTATGAATCTCTGACAATTAGCAAAATAAATTGGTGGTAGTCACAAATTAACTTTACCCATCAATCCAGTCTAGCAAAAACAGTCTTTTGCTAGTCCTGTGCTTAAGATGCAGCAGATGTACTCAGTGCACATGCTCATTTCTGCCCAACTATTGTGCAAAGGAACAAGGTTGCTGTTTGTCCATCAGCAAAAGAGAAATAAGATCTATTTTGTTGTCAGGGATCTCTAGTTGCTAATTGGTAGAGACTGTATAACATTGGGAAATGCATTAGGACTATCTGGGAATATAATATATAGAATAATGTAAGTACAATTTCTGTTGTACATTTATTTCTGCATCTATTTCTTGTTCTTAAGAGTCCTCATCTGAAAAATGTACTTAATTTTTTCTTTTGATTAATATAAACTGGGAAATAAAAACAATGATTCATGTTTGCCATTTGGCTAATAACTGTCTATTTGCTAGGCAGTTAGTAAATGTTTTCTCATTTAAATTTTAAAGGAACATTATCATTATTACCATTTTGAAAATCAAGAGATCAAGTTCAGAGAGGTTAAGCAGTTCAAGGCTACATAAAAAGCAACTGTGACTAGCAAGTAATTTAATCCTATTTGGTTATAATTGCCATACCGTGTTAATTTATACAAATGGTCATTGTGCATATGATTCTGGTCTTACCATTCTGGGAGTGCATTAATAGAAATATTAGCAATTATAAGCAGTAGAGGTACCATCAACTATGGGATAATAGCATTCTAATCACTAACATGCATTTGACCATATGTAACCACAAACTCACACCCACATTCTCCACAGAAGCTAGTATCACTGAAGGTTACAAATCAAGCTAGGGCATTCTCTGTTCTAGCCAATGAAGGTCAAAGTCTTCAATGACTCACCACTTTTCTCTTATATTGAAACTAAGACATTGTATCATAGCCTGAAAGTCTTGGCTTCTCTCACCAATCTTGAAACACACCAAGCTCCTTTTCTCCAGGAAAGAAAAGTCTAGCTATAAGATAGAGACATGACAGACTTTATCATCTTCTAGAAATTTTCTACAGTTTGCAGAACTACTCTTGACACTTTAATGACTCCATATCAACAGGATAGATTTTATTACAACTGTTTAATTCCTGAAAACATTTTAAGAAATCAATAACAATGCCAAATATGAAATGCATTATATTGTGGAAACAATATATTATCTAAGTGTGAGTAGGACAGATGTGGTTTTATTAGCTCCATTTCTTTCCATTTATTCTTATAAATATGCAACATTTCAATTTTTAGACTGGTCTTGTTATTCTGTAGCTGAGATAGGGAGACATGATACCCACTCACAATTATTTGTGATTATCTAGTATTCCTTTGAGCAGGATAATTCAGAAAAGGTGAAATCAAGATTCTAGAATTTTACTTGAGTTTATATATTATTTTGATTTAGTCCTCACTACATGAAACATGAAAGAAAGGAAAGGAATATTGAGTATCTACTCAATGTCCATGTGAGGTTTTTTTTTTTTTTTGTCTATTTGACACAAATTGGAGTTATATGGGAAGAAGGAACTCATCCGAGGAATCACCTCTATTAGACTGGCTGGTGGACATGACAATGGGTATTTCCTTAATTGCCAATAAGTGATGAAGTGCCCAGAATAGGTGGTGCAATCTGTAGACTGATGTAGGAGGGTCTTCTGTCTATGTGTTACTTTCATTGGTAAATAAAGAAACTGCCTTGGCCTTTTGATAGG
>LOEQ01004019.1:169336-182751 GCA_001685075.1 Bramus lutescens
CAGTACTTAAATGAATACAATTTGTATGTTGTTATTTCAGGGTATAAGCTAGCCTTGCGGGAGCTGGGTTGAAAGAAAAGCAGGCCTGCGCTCCCCTTTCACTACAGTAGACAGGTGGTCCTGTGCTGATAAGAAAAGCAGCTGAGAAAGTCCTAAGAAGTAACCAGTCGCCAGTAAACAACATTCCTTTATGGTCACTGATACAGCTCTTTTCTTCAGGTTCTTGCCTTGAGTTCCTGTTAGTCTCCCTTGTTGATATATGGTAATTTGTAAGCTGAAATAAACTCTTTCCTCTCTAAGTTGATTTTGGTCAATGTTTTATCACAGCGACAGAGCTCAAACTAGTACATTGTTCCTCTTTCTCAAAGCTTAATTAGGCCAATATTTCAAAGAAGAGGAAATAAGTTTGTTTCAGAGGTTTTATAAATCTCTTAAAAGGAAAATGATTAGCACTACAGCAGACCAGAAGATGGGAGGCAGCACGTGTCCAGTTGAACAACAGTGTGTCTAGGTCTCAGTGCACCAGTCTGGAGACAGAGATGGCTCAGAAAACAGTATCTGAAGACAACTTACGTAGTTTTTCACTTCCAATCACACATTCACGAAGCCTAGTTTATGTATCAGTGTTTATTAGATAAATTGGAAAGAATCATGTGTGTGACCTAGAAAGGGCAGACAAAGAAGCAGTTGCTGAGAAGGAATTTTACCAGCAATAGGCAATACGGCAGAGAAAAGAACCCATGTTGATTCCATATGGGAGGTGAAAGTATTTGCGAATAAATGAATACATTCTAGCTGAATAGAACTCTCTTTATCGAAGGTGTATGATGTTGGAGGGTTACTTTGACTTCTTTTTTCTGCTCCTCTGCTCTCTCCCAGACTGTTAGGTGCTCACAACGGTGCTAAGGGAATAGGGTGCTCTAACACCCACCCGCAAGCTCCTTTCCAGAAAAGTAAAAGAAGAGGAGGAAGAGGTGAGGTGTTCAGAGATGCCACTGAAAAAACTATTGATGTTGTCCTCAGCAAAATATAGTCCATGGAATGGTCTTACTGGGGAAAGTGAAGACAAATCGCAATGTCATTTGTGTACTTATAACATGGCCTGTGTCAAAGATTACTAGAAACATAGACTGCAAGTGGAAGGTTTTCACTTAAGCTTGCATCTCATGTGAACACAAAGTACTTCTTAAAAAGTTCTATTTAACATTTGTAATATATATTAGGAACTTATATATTGCTTATAAAACAGATTTAACTGACTGTCTTGTATTCTCATATTAGTCTCAGAATGCTTTTTCTTTCTTTTATTTTTTATTTTTGAATAAGCAAGGATATAATGAAAGTCACATTGTCTCTCACTTAGAGCTGGCTCTTAAGAATATCCTCTTTAGAGTAGCATGTTTTCCTGGAGACCTTTACTCACAATCAGGCCAGAGTTCTGAAACTGCTGCAACCAGAGGCTGCCTCCAGGGACATGACAATTGGGACTTGGAAGACCAAAAGAGCATAGGAGATGGGGGTAAGAGAAGAAGGAGATGAGAGATTGAGAGATGACTTAAAGGTCTCCCTGCTTTTGTCTTCCACATGGGGAGCAATATGAGTATTCATTTCTTTCTCTCACAGTCATAGATTGCTGAAGAAAAGGTGAACATTGTGTTGTGCTTTTTACTCTTTCCTTAACCCCTGCATCTCCCACTTCCACAGCAGTCATCTCACTCAATGTCCACCATGTACCTAAAGTACTTCTACATTGAGAAGACAGGAATCTCCACTGACCCAGGAAACTGCACTCATCCTCATGGTTGGAGTCTTGTATATTATTTGCTAAAAGTTATGGTGATGAAATTGGTGTTGTAGTACATGCCAACTAGCCTCACAGGCAGTCCCTATATAAGAAATAAAACACTAATAACAATTTAGGCATGCTTAAATACAGTTTCAGGCATTCCATTTTTTCATAAACATTAGTTCTGGAAGTTGGAGTGGTAGTATATGCTTATAATTCCATCACTCTGGAGGCTGAGACAGGAGTTCACAAGTTCAAATCTGTCTTGGACTATAGTGTGAGACTGTATTAAAAAAAACATTCTGAAAAAGGGCATCTTACAAACCTTTAAAACATCCTTGCTATGATTAATACAGAAACTTCCTTCTGTCTTTACACATGGAGTGAAATTCTGGAACATTCTAGGAGGGGTAACATCATTTGACTATCTGCCAGAAAGGTTTTAAAATTTATATCTAGTCCCTTCTTCAAACTTCTAACTTTTACTCAGGCAGAAGGCAGAGACCAGGGATGCTTTACAAAGTCTCTTGAGGATAGATTTTCCCCTCTTGCCCCTGCCCGCTTATCCTCTGAGAGCTCCTATTTTAGCATTGAAAGGGTCTTCATTCCTCTAATCATGCTTAAGGCCCCTTGGCACCAGGACCTAATAGAATGGACTTTTAAGGGCAGGCTTTCACCATCGTGGGTTCATTAAATTGACTTGTATAATAGGTGTCATTGTGCAGAGGCCTTTAAAAATGTCTCTGTAAGCGGACAGATGGCTGGGAAAACAATGCTGATGTGGCCCTTACTCAGGTAGGTGTATTCCTCTGGCTAATCCTTTTCCTTGGGGAAGAAACTAAGGCAAGCTGTCTTACAACACGTAACTAAATAAAATTGCTGCAACTTCTACCTACAGCCAAGCTGTTCTGACATTGCTTCAACAGTCAGCAGTGTAGTAACAAACACAAATTGCTATTTACTTTTGTTTTAATTTTAAAATTAGCTATAGACTTTATTTCCCATTTTGTATTAAATGTTATCTTTATTAGTTAGAATAATTAAAAATAAGCAGTTATAAGTTCCAAGGGATTTATAGATTGAGGGTCCATCTTCTTATTTGTCATGCAGAACAGATGCATTTATTCATATTTTGGGAGAAGGAAACTATACCTAAGTATATATTTCCACATTGTTTACGTTTGTTTGTCAATTATCTTGTTTCATAATGTCTAAAACAAATAAGTAGATTAAAAGCATGACCAAGGACCTTGCTGTTTCTCAGTTTGGTTTTATTGCATTTTATTTAATTAGCTAACTAACCTTGTGGATGCACAAACATACTACAGCAGGTACATGGACAGAAGACAACATTCAGGATTTGATACTCTTTCCACTATGTGGATCCCAAGGATCAAACTCATGTTCTCAGGGTGGATGGCAGTTTCTCACTCAGTGCTCTTGACTGTCCCTCTCATTCTCCTGTTATGGTTACACTGCTTCTGATCAAATAACAATAATCAGAGAGGCACCATAAACTCTGAAATGGGTATTAAGGGGGGAAATAGATAATGTTTTGATTATTCCTAAGTTTGCCTTCTAACCTTGAACTCTAATAGAAGTATAGTGAAGAGGCCAAGGAATAAGGGAAAAAACAAAACAATTAAAATATTTCATTTTATATACATTTCATAGTATATCTAGTTTTTCACAATATGATATTTGACATGAGTAGGATTTCTTATTCTAACTAGAACTCTGGGGTAAATTTTAAAGTAGTTCTTCCAAACTAAATCAATTGAAATCCAAAACAAAGGGAAGCAAACCAATCTCATGAACAGAGGAAGATGATATTAAATCCATGGAGACCACGTGTTAGAACATTCATAAAGAGACTATCAATATTACAAAACGTAGATGAAGCTCTGTGATCTTAATTAAATCTAATACATTGTATAGAAGGAAATAGTATAGGGGTTTCTTAGATTTGGTTCCTTAGATTTAGGAGGGAATTTATGACTGATTCTGTAAATCTGGTCAATACTCCATGCCTAGGAGTCTTAGGACTTACCAGCAATACGACTATTATTGTTTTCCTAAATGGTCATCCTTGTTATTCTGCCTTCTAAATGTTTAAATTTTTATTCATATATTAGTGTTGTTCCCAGCCTAAATCAGAGAAGCTTATTTTGCAGAGGACCTGTTTAATGCAGAAATTAAGCATTAGCCAAAGTGCCAAGCGAGTAAATGATGATAGAGTAGTTTACCTTAAGGTACAGAGCACTGGAGGAGAGGGATAGGGAAAAAAGGTAGAGGATGGGGATCTGGGGAGCAAAAATCTGTCTTCTGAACACAAAGTGGCTATTGCATTCAATAAAGCATTGATACAGTTATTTTTAATCAATAAAAACCAGGGAGTCAGATATTAGGGTTAGAACCTGAATGATCAGAGAAGCAGAGGAGAAACGACCAGTGACCTCCTCTCTGTTTCCTCCCTGAATCCAAAAGGGTTGTGAATCTTTCTAAGCTCAATCCTGCTATTTCTTGTGTCTCTCTACATCCTCATTTCCCAAAACCTCTAATACTAATTTTGGTCTGCTAGTAGCTAGCTCTGCCCTCTGATTCAAAGTAAACAGTGGCAGTCTCAGGAGTGTCAGAGTGAGACCAAAATATCCCACAGTTCAAGATCTTACTGTTTCTATGGTTACTTGAAAAGATCTGCATTTCATATGATGAAATGTAGTTATCATGGACTGGAGAGAAGCCATGGCACACTATCACTCTCTGAGAGGTTGGTGGCAATTAATAGTCGCCGGGATGAAGTTTGCAATTATCTTCAGTGGCATAGCCACTGTTAAATTGTACATGCTCCAGTAAATAATCTTCCACCAACATTTGTCCAAGTAACTCGAATTAGCTTCAGTGGACCACACACACACAAAACGGTATGAAATTAGTACAGAGATTTGTTGGAAAGAAGGATCTCAGGGAGAGAGTGGAATAGAAGAAGAGGACGTGTGAATAATTAAAAATTGTTATACAAGTGAGAAGCTGTCAAAGAGTAAAATAAAAAGAAAAAAGTAACTTTTTTCCTCGTTAAATAGAACCATACAGGATTCAGAGAGTATTAAGTGAGACTATTAAGAGTCAGTAATGGTAAACCACCATTATTGGCAAAGGGCAATATCATGCATGATGGGGGTCTTATAAGAAAGGAGGCTAAGAGCTTATATCTAGGCCTAGGCTACTGCCAAGGGCCATGTCAGGGTCTGTGGTCCTCTAGCAGCCAGGATCTGGATTGACATATGTGATTCCTGTTGTGACCGAGCACCATAGGGACACCCAGGGTCAGATCAGTCATCTAAGTCCAGATTGGTATCCAGGGGGCAGGATGCATCCAATCTGAGTGGCCTGTGCTGCTACTCAGTGTCATGGTGACATCACGGTCAGAGATACAGTTGAGGGCCATGTCAGGGTCCGTGGCCATACTGCAGCCAGGGTCTGTGCACCTGTTACTATCGAAGTCTGTTCAGACACCTGAAATAGAAGACCATGTTGGGGTCTCAAGCCTACACTGCTGCTGGGGCAGTGGTGACATCTAGATCCATCTGATGCTGAAGGTCATGTCGGGGTCCATGGTCTTACCACAGTAGATGTCGGTGCTGAAGTCCTGTTCTTGCATTGCTACCAAAGGTCACAAAGAGACCCAGGGTTAGGACGACAACCTGAGGCCTTGGTGTTGTCCAGTAGTCATTCGGTCACCAGAACCATTTCCACCTATTTGGCTATTTCCACGCAGAGCCAGGATGTTGTCTGAGCCCAAGATGCTGCTGAAGGCCATGACAGGGTCCATGCTGAGCTGGTACCGCCCTTCATGGGCCATAAGAAAGCTGATCTTCTCTCTTGCTGGATACTATAACAAGAGAGCTGGTCCCTGCATGTGAGAGATGCACCTCCCCCTCACCACAGGCCAGAGTGAGTCAACTCTGAGGGAATGCATTTAAGGGAGCTGACTCCACTCCACTCCCTTGGTGAGGTGGGTGCCCCAGGGGCCTTGACTGACCAGGTTGATTACTACTCAGGCCCACAGCCAAGCATTGGGTTGACCCAACCAAACACCTTAACAATCTAGAACCTGCTGGAGTTTGTGAAGGGACTGGTCCTGTGGAACAATGCTTACAAGATCTCCAAGACTTGTGGCAACCACAAGATATCCCAGAGGAGTTCTGGTGAGTATCCAGTGATGACGTTGTACCAGAAATCAGAGGGCTTGAACCAGACCAGTGACACACTGTAATGAATATTTGCAGTAAGACTTAGGGGAAAAATAGGTATACTATATGACACACTGAAGCCTCCAATGCCACCAGGACAAATGTCAAGGTGTTGGAGAGGCAGGAAAGAAGGAGAAGCAAAGAGATTTTTTTTGTTGTGGTTTTTGTTATGGTTTGCTTTTGCTTTTGTTTGCTTGCTTGCTTACTTTGATTTGTTTCCTTTTATGGTGGTGTGTAGCAGGGTTGAGGGACCATGAAGTGAGCAAATTTGGGTTGCATGATGGTAAACTCCTGAAGATTCAATAAAGAAGTTAAATATAAAAGAGAAAGAAGACTAAGAAAAAGTAAAAATAAGAGGAGAGGAGGATGGGGTGTCCTAAAGGACACATTGAAATTGAAAGAAGAAAATAGAGTAGGAATAGGTTATAAGAATGTTAATGTGTATGAGGGAGATGAGGGGGACAGTGAATCTACTGAAACACATTTTGTACAAAAATACTATAAATATATGCAACTCCTTGTATACAATTAATAATCTTCCCACCTGTGCTCTCTATGAAACATAATAATGGCTAGCATTACAGGATATCTCTAATGGTGCAATAGTGGTGCTTCTGTCTGCACAGTTACCAACACCTATCTAATTGAATGTAATGCAGCTCAATAGAAGGTAATTCATGCCTGGTACTATAAACCTAGCTAACTATATTTGAATATTGAGCTCATGAATCTTAGAGGAGAACCTATTACCACTTTCACAAAACAGTACAATATTTAATTATATTCTTAATGCTTAAATCTACAAATAATTGTAGCTTTCACCCTTATCAAAGATGCTTACTTTTGTAACATATGGAGACATTAGAGCAAGTCACAACTGTCAACAATACAGGTAACACTTGATTGTGAGGTACCAAACTCTAGTTGGTACATCTGTAACAGAAGCCCTATAGCCAAGGCCCATAAACATTGGAAAAGAGGGGGCAGAAAGATTGCAAGAGCTAGAGAACCAGGAAGCCTGCTATAGGATAATATATTCTAGATATTATAAAGGGAAGCTACACACATAAAATATCAACAACAGAGCTACCTAGATCAGACTTGAGTGATGGCAATATCAGTTGACAATACAACATGAAAGGGGGCAATCTAACGGTGCTCTGTCTCTAGATGAAGGCCAAAGGCAAGCAATATCTGCTGAGAAAATGAGAACCAACCTTCTCTACGGATGAGAGATATATTATCCAATCCCAAGTGGTCATTCCTAAACACATGTGTAAGAGCAGCACTGAATGGACTCAGCAGGTTATATTTATACATTTTGTGACAATTAAAATAATCACAGTAAGAACACTGAAAAGCAAAGTCATGTTAGAACTATATGCGTTTGCTAATTTTTAATTCCGTATTTTAGAAGATACTAAAAATAACAGCTACCTCTAAACTGACTTGATGAGGTATTCTAAATATTTTAGAAGGAGATACTGATTCCAAAGGAGAATTCCCACATTGGCGAAATTGTCCTTATTCTCCATGTGGAGGTCAGATACAGTCATAAACAAGATCCTGGCCATACATAGTGCTATGCAGAAAGACTCTGGTTGTGTCTCAGATGTGAACATCAGGAAAAACTTGTAGAATAAAGATATAATGAGAGAAAATATGTCTACAGAACTATACACTATATGATTTTAAGGCTGTTATTACAAAAATTGAAGATTAATAATTTATAATTGATTATAGCATACAAAATTAGAGAAAGACAAGACTAATTCTTTGATGAAGAAAACATGACCTACCATATTTTTTATGTATGTGAATGTGTGTACGCATGTGTGTGTATGCATGCAGAGGACAAAGAATAGTGAGAGTCTTCCTCTATTTTAATTTAGTGTATATTTTGATATAGGGTCACCTTATGAACCAGTATTTATTATGTTCAGCTAAGCTGATGGCCCAGAAAACTCTCTGAATATACCTGTCTTTGTCCCTTAACCCTGGATACTGAAGATTTGAATTCAAGTCCCTACACTTTCATACCTGAGAGCCACTGTCCCATGTCCTCACTTTCTCCCATTTTTCCTTCATTTCAAATAGTAACACAGCATTTTTAGTTAACTATAGAAAAATGAATACTTACCAATGCAGTATATGATCACAGTACTCAATACAGTAAAATGTTGTACATATTTGTAGGCCAGGAGCATCTCACACACCCTGTGTACACAGTGGATGATAATAGACCTAGGTTTCTGTAAACTGTCTCCTTTTGAACCATCTAATGATGTGCTTTACTGAAGTTATTATTTGTTATAAATAGGAGTAGGCAACAAGCAGTAGAAAAAATTCTAAGATAAATATGAGAGAAATGTGAGAAATTTACTGAATGAAGAAAGCCTATAATTCAAGAAAAAAAGTGAGCCAAGATGTAAATGAAATATACATTGTAGAGTTCTTCTTTGTAAATAAATAGAGTTTTTGAACAATAAGCAATAGAATTAGATTTGATGTGTGTGTGTGAGGAGAGGGTTAAGAAAAGCATTTTCAAAACCTAAAAAAATAATAAAATATTACATATTTAACTTTCCCCAAAGTCCATAAAAATTAGTAAGCATAAAGAATTTTTAAAATATATTGATAGTATACAGATAACATTTGTTTATATACCCTGTGTAGCAAGACAACTATATCTACAAAAAGAGAAAAGCAAAAATATTTCATTTTTAAACCTAATTTCCATTTCTCAGAGCAAATTTGGAACTCTTAAAAGTTTTTGGCATGATTATAATCTACAACTATATACTCTCAGTATTGCATTGCTATTTCTAGATGAGATTTGGTGCTAAATCGTATATAAATGCTATAGTATTTAGCATCATGGGACTGGGCCATCTTATCTTCTTCAACAAATCCTCTTACTTTCCTCCTTTTCATAAAATGGCTTCTGCTCCCATTCCCTCCTCCCTCTTCCTACCCTCTCCCATGACCCTCATGCTCCCAATTTACTCAGAAGATAATATACAGCAAGCCAAGTGCCAACATCAAGCTAAATGAAGAGAAGCTTAAAGCAATCCCACTAAAGTCAGGAACAAGACAAGGCTGTCCACTTTCTCCATATCTATTCAATGTGGTTCTTGAGGTTCTAGCTAGAGCAATAAGGCAACAAGCAGAGATCAAGAAAATGCAAATCGGAAAAGCAGAAGTCAAACTCTCACTATTTGCTCATGATATGATGGTATACGTAAGTGACCCCAAAAATTCTACCAGGGAACTCCTACAACTCTTAAACACCTTCAGTAATGTAGCAGGTTACTACATTCTTATGTATGGTATGGTACACCAATTTCCATGTAATCTGTAAGAAGTTGAATTTATGCTTTATGGCAGCAGTTTCAAATTATATAAGGAGAATAAGGATTTTTTTCTCCATTTGCATACTGGGGCATCTGTGTATTTGTTCATTTTGAAAGCTCTTATGAAACTTTCAATTTTCTCTGTTCTAAGATTTACTAACACTTGGCTTGCATTGTAATGAATCACACTGAACTTTCTTTTAAGTTTACAATTTGTTCCATCTTTGCCTTTAGTGCTTCTTCTGACAGGTTTTGTTAATTCTATTTGTCAGTGCTTTTTAATATTTGGCTATCTCAATTTTAATTTTAATTTTAAAAATGTTATTTTTTGGTCATTGTGTGTCCTTTGTAGACTCATGTTCTTACCTTATAGTCAGACTACCCTCTCTGAAAAAATAGGCTTTTTATATATTTTTTCATTTTTATAATGAAATATTTTCACTCAAAAATATTTTCTATTTTACTTTCATGGAAAATTTTCATTAAGGAATTTTTCTTTTCAAAATGTTCATGGGGGTGTGCTAATACAAGCATGTATCTGAGAAATTCATCAGAAGAGGGATACTGAATACACAAAATTCCTCTCAGATTGTTTTCATATTTCTACATCTGCTACCAAATTATAATTAATGTCCCCAAAATTGTCATATTATTATTATTTGTTCTCTCTAGAAGTAAAAATGCAGATTTATATGTGATGTGAAATGGGCAAATATTAGTGACCTGATTTAGGGAAGTAATAAGGAGTTTAAATTTTTAATAAAACCTTTTTATTTTTATTTTTTATGTAGGTTTTTACCTGAGTATATGTATGTGCACAGATTCCTGGCTGCTATGGAGACCAGAGAATGGTACAGAACAGGAGCTGCCACTGGTCTGAGAACTCAAACCCTCCTTTGCAAGGGATCTTATCCACTGAGCTACGAGCACTTGGACTTAAAAATCAAACTTTCCACCAATGCTCCATTCTTTAGTCATAGTAGCAGTATTCATTATCAAGGAAAGTGCATCTCATCAGCCTCTGCATTCTGAGTCTGGGGATTCCTTTTTTTGTTGTGTCCCTCTGTTTTATAAGCATCATCTTTCCCTGGACTGCCAACCCAAATTTGTGGTTTCTCTCTTCAGTTTCCATCCTGTTCTCCCACCGCATTGTTCACATAGGTATGGCCACTGTGTCAATAATTGCTTATATTTTTACTGTCTTTTTAGTACCTCAGTGGAGAAAATGGTAGAAAAGAAGTCATATTATTAAATTTAGCTAGAATCTTATGCATTTTAACTTCAAACTAAAAGAAGTCCCAAATTGTTGGCCCAAAAACTGCAAGAAAAAAAAGAAGTCTGTATCACTTTGAATAGGTGACTCTTCTTTCCCTCCCTTAATGTCACCCAACTGGTTATGCAATACAGTCTTGTCGGTTCTGAAATCTTATATACACTAGCCACAGTGAAAAGAATCAGGAGGTTGTATTTATAAGTTTACACACACACACACACATACACACACACAACACATGTACACATATAACAAAAATAATAGAAAAGAGGATATCTCTAGTGATATTTTATTTGTATTTTAATAAGCAAAGCTTGCCTGAAGGTCAGAGTGCAGAGCTAAGCCACTAAAGGTCAGAGAGTGGTGGCACACAACTTTCTTTAATCCCAGGAGGCAGAGGCAGATGAGATCCATCTTTTGTGAGTTCAAGACTATACAAGATTGATCCAGAAACAGATCCAGGTGGTGGTGGTTTTAATCCCAGTACTTGGGAGTCACACACCTTTAATTCTAGCACTAAAGAGGTAGAGTCAGGAGTGGGTAGGGCTGGGTAGAAAGAGGTATAGAAAGGAGAAGAGACAGGAACTCACTGGAGTCAGGTTTCCTGGAGACTGCAGTCTAGGCAGTCTGAGGATCACTCCTTCTGTCTGAACATTGGTGGAGGGAAAAGGTCTCTCTAGTGGCTTTCTTCTGTGATCTTTAGCTTTAACCCCCATGTCTGACTCTGGGTTTTTATTAGTAATGCTTCAGAGAGGGAGTGGGACAAGGGAAGAGTTTCAAAAGAGAGGAAAAGGGGAAGTGAGGTGATTATATTTTAAAGACAACATGAAATTAGCAGGCAAATGTATGGAACTAGAAAAAAATCATGAGTGAGGTAACCAGACCCAGAAAGACAAATATGGCATGTATTCACTTATGAGTGAATATTAGTTATAAAGTAAAGGATAATCCATAGACCCAGAGAGGAAGGCTCAAGGGGATTCTTGCATCTCCTTGGGAAGAGAAAATAGAACGGATTTGTGGGTGGACTGGGGGCAGGTGGTGACAGAAACATAAGGTATCAGGTGGAGGATGGGGGAGATGATTGAAAAAGATGATTGAAGAAGAGGGGCATTTCAGGGTGAGATAGAAACCTAGTGCAAGAGAAAGTCCCAGGAACCTAGAAGGATGACCCTAGTTAAGACTCCTAGCGACAGGTGATCCATAGCCTGAACTATTAAAAAAAAGACAATATAATGAAGCCTGAAGCCTAACAATATTCTGTTATAATCATAGATGGGTACCTAGCTCAACTATAATAAGAGAGGCTTCGTCCAGAAACTAACGGCAATAGATACACAAACCTACAGCCGGACACTGGGTGGAGCTCCAGAAATCCTGTGGAAGAGGGGGAGAAAGGGTTGAAGGGGAGAGATCAGTCAAGGACACTACAAGAAAACCCACAGAATCAACTAAGCAGGACTTATAGGGACTCACAGAGACTGAAGCAACAACCCAGGGAGCCTGCAAGGGACTGACTGATCTAGGCCCTCTGTGTATATCTTAGAGTTGTGTAGCTTAGTCTTCTTGTGGGACTTCTAACAGTGGGAGCAGGGGCTGTGTCTGATTCTTTTGCTGGCATTGGGACTCCATTCCTCATACTGGGTTGCCTTGTCCAGCCTTTATAGGAGGGGAAGTTCTTAGTCTTATGCAGCTTGATATTGGGTTGATATCCATGGGAGGGCCCTTTTCTGAATGTAAAAGGAGGAAGAGATGATGGGGGCAGAAGGGAGGTAGAGGGAGGAATTGGGAGGAGGGAGAACCATTGTTGGAGTATAAAAATAAATATGCAAATAAAAAAATAAAAAATAAAAATTATATAAATGTAAGGCAAGCTTTGAATTCCCTTAGCAATGTCCTAATGTCTCTCTTACCCTTCACATCTCACCTTTGACTCTTAGATAATGTAGGTCTCCCCCACAATTTCTTGATTAAATGGAATGATTGTGTCAAGCCCTTTGTTTCCAGCTAAGTCACATTTATAGGTTCCTGAGGAAAATGTTACGCCACAGAATAACATTAGCAGAGTTTGGCACTCTGCCATTGGGTAATGGGATGCACACTTTGTGTCTAGAAGGCTATTAAAGTTTCACAAATCCTCGTTAAAATGTAAATGTCTGAGGATGGGATCAGCTCTTAAGCTATTAGCAATTATTCTGATCAAGAAAGTCCAGAGCCAGAGGGAAGTGCAGCTGATCACAAAGAATGACCTTTAATATCCTAGAGAGTTTTGTTGGGAGCCTTTATGTCCTATTGCTCTAATTTAGTCATTTAGATTTTTTGGCAATCCTTTGACTTTGCTTTTGTGCTTCAATATTTCCACCTTTGGTTTCTGGTCTTTTTGTGGCAATCTTTCTTCTCTGTTGTTCCTTTTCCCTCTTGAGCTGCATACTACTTAGGTGTTTTGGAAGTTAAGATGGATTCCAATGCTGTTTTGTTTACAATCATGTATTTTTAAATTTCTTTTATTTTAGAGATTATAACATAATTACACAATTTCCCCTTTCCTTTTCTTCATTCAAAATACTTTTCTGTTAGATCAGCCCCATCGTCTCAGTGGGTGGGCACACCCCTCGCCGTCCTGACTTCCTTGCTCATGATCTCCTTCATTCTGCTCCTCATTTGGACCTTGGGAGCTCAGTCCAGAGCTCCAACGTTGAGTCTCTGTCTCTATCTCCATCCATCGCCAGCTGAAGGATCTATGGTGATAT
>LOEQ01004019.1:196670-207584 GCA_001685075.1 Bramus lutescens
ATCCATTTCTTTAAGGGAGTTTTTCACATCCTGTTTAAGGGACTCTATCACTTTCATAATGTCTATTTTTTCTATTTCTTCTGGATTAGTGTGTTCAAGTCTTCCTGGTGTGTGTTCGCTGGATTCTGGTGTTATGTTATTTTTTCAGATTGTTGGAGGAATTCTTGCATTGGCACCTCTTCCTTCAAATGCTCTCCAATGGATCTTCAGGTACAGCTTCAGGGCCCCTTGCTGGCCAGGGACCTTGCAGAAAAAAGGGCTAGCTTTCTGCCTGCAGGCTTATTGAAACAAAGGAACTCCTGCCCATTTGCACCCACCACCCATTCCCAGCCCCCAAACAGGCTGAGCTGGGGGATCTTCTGGCCCCAAAGAAGGGAAGGGGAGCCTGGGTGCAAGTTGATATTTGAGAGGAAGGGAGAGGTATTAGCCGGGGAGAGAAGCCCCTGCAGAATGACCAGAGAGGTTAGGGGGTCGAGGAATGTTTGTGCTCCCTTTCTGTGGCTTCTGCCGCTCGTCATGAACACATTCACCCCTCTGATGGATTTTCTGGTGCAGGATCAGGGCCAACAAATGACATTATAAAATGCTGGAGTGTCTGGTTGTGCATGATACACGTATAACATTACATAACACTTAAGTTTGTAATTTAACTGATTTAATAAGCCCATTCTAAATTATCATAATATGGATATCATTGAATAATCGACTTTGAAAGAAGCTAGTAAAATAGATGTTGATGTTTCAATAATGTAATCTTGGCAACAAATCAACTTGTGGGATATATTTTGCTAAGGAATATATTCTATATCATTTAATAGGAAACAATCACAGTAAACAATGAAGTAGTACTCAATATTTTAAAGTATAAATTTTTGATTCAGTTAGTAAGCAACAACTCTATGCTGAACAGAAAACAAAATATCTCTCTGATAATAATCAGTTGAAAAATACTAATAGAAATTATGTTTTTATAAGATTTTTGATAATTTTTTGAGACAATATCTCATGTATCCAAGTTGCCTTAAACTTACCTTGTAGCCAAGAATGATCGTAAATTCAGATCTTCCTGCTTCTGCATGCCCAGTGCTAGGCTTACAGGCTTGTACCACCTTGCCTGATTTCTGAGGAGCTTTAATCCATGTCGTGATTTTGAGACTTGGTTGCATGTCAAATAGTTTTCTTTATCCTGCTCCCAGAGCAGAATTAGCTACTTCTTTCCACATGTTGATAGCTGAGCTCCTTGAGAAATTAACTAAACCCTAATGTTTGTTCTTGATTAGTTATTACTGTATACTTACATATCTTCATTTTCGTTAGCATTTGGTTACTAAAGAGGTTTTTTAGTCTAAGTAAAACTACCATCCTTCCTAGGCAGGAGAGGAAAGGAGAGCCTTTTCTTCAGCATCTCCTTGTCTGGTTCTGTTATTCTTGGTCTATTACCAATTGGGTTCTTGCTCATGAACCTTCAGTTTCCCTGGGCTCATTCATTGCTTCTTTGCTCTATTCTTCCATAGGCAACCTTGGGAGCACTCATGTTTTGGGTTGTAAGTTTCTTTGAAGGCATTGACTCAACTAATAAATAACCTTGATATGGATGTCCTTACCCTTCTGAAATAAGGTATGCCACTGCCCATATGGACCCCTGCTAACTCAACCCCTTCCTTTCAGCCCCAGTAATTGCCTGCCTTGTCTTGCTTAAAATGGAAGCATAGATTCTGGCCTTCTGCTAGTCGGCCTGCCATTGCTTTGTGGCTCAAATCTGGGGTTCATTCTCTCTGTGATGCAGAGAGCACTTTAGCTACAAGTAACACCTCTTATGATGAGAAACAATGGCTCCAAGTCCCATTTTCATCAAAATATACTATAGAAATGGCTGTCTTTGTCCTGAGCTAAATCACCTTTCCCAGAGGTTCTTTTTTTTTTTTCCCTTCCTACTCTGGATCACTAACAACAATGAGATTACATTGCAGACAATGAATAGTGATGGATGGGAGTGACTATTGCTGATAACTCAGTTTTCAGGGGAAAACTTCTGCTTTCTCTTCTTCCACTAGAGATGAACAAGAAAGCCAAGCCTCTGTGTTGATCCCAGGAGTCATTTTCCTCATGAAGAATAACATAGTAAAAATTCTCCAGTTTTGACCAGATTTGCCTATGTATTAATATTAGAAAGCCTCACTTTCATTCAAACATGATTTTTTTCTTCAGGCAAGCATGTTATCTTCTAATGGCCACTATTAGAGTGCTTGTTTGTGTGCTCTTTTGTTGTTGAAGTAAAGCTTAAGTACCTGTTAATCAAATTTTCTGCAAGTTTATTTTGTTGTCCTGTAGTTTAGCACAATTTAGGAGTTAAGATTCTAAACTATTTACCTTCACAATCCTAAAATCCATTTACTTTAAATCAATGGATATTTAAATGTATCAACATTTAGAGTATTTCCTGTTCTGTTCTTCTTTTAGTTTTATAAAACAAGATTTTGTTTTTTCAAATTCTCTTTTATTCCTAAATTCATCAAATGAATTTTTTCTTGGATTTTTTGACTAAATGGTTAAATTTCACTATGATAAATTTTTATTATAATTTTATTAGTAGCATGTAGTGATATTTTGTTTATGTGTTAACAAATAAACTTGCTAGAAGGTCAGAGTACAGAACTAAGCCACTAGAAATAAGGGAATGGTAGCACGCACCTTTAATCCAGGATTTGGAAGACAGAAGTGTAGGTATTTCTATTAGTTCATGGCCACCCTGGGCTGCACAAGATTGAATCTGTCTGAAAGAGTAAAAGCTCACACAAAGTTGATCTCAGCACTTGGGATCACACTCCTTCAATGCCAGCACCAGGAAGCAGGAGACAGAAGTAATGTGGTTCGGTAGAAAGAGTGGACTATAAGGTGGAAGGAGACAAGAACTCAGTGAGGCTAAGGTTTGGTGGAGACAGTTGCAGTCTGAGGAGACAGTCTTAGGACAGGATTGCCCCTTCATTCTGAGCACTTAGAAGAAAAAGATCTCTCTACTGGCTGCACTGATTCTCTGATCTTCAGCATTAACACCTGCATCTGACTCTGGGTTTTTATTATTAATACCAATTAGAATTCTTGCTACACTAGCAAAGTGAGATTTCTATTGCTATTTCATGTCATATTTACTTAATGATTGATATTAACTGATTAAATTTCTGGATTGACTTCTTGTATAATATATCTATTAAAGATGCCCATTCTATATTTTAATATATGTTTTATTATTATAGCCTAAAATTCAGAAGGTCATATGTGGATGCAAACATTTTTTATTTATTCACATACATTTTGGAATTCATTTTAAAACTAATAAATGTTAATTACAGAGCTATTGGAATCTTAGGCAAGGCATGTTTGGATTTGGAAAGCATACACTTACTACAGTTCTTTTCTAAATTTGCATTTCATAACCTTGTGTACATCTTGGGCTTCTTTTTTTCTGTAGAGTGTATTGGGTTTATTTTGGGATTCTTGCTTCGTTTAACAAAATCAAACATGAACATTTACATTGTAAGAACAAAGGCCAGGGCAAAAAACAACAACAAAACAAACAAACTATGAGTTCTTTTTGAGACAAACTTTTCAGAGTTCCAACTGTATACATTGACCGAGATTTAGTTCAACCTAAATCTTTTTAAAATGTTAAGAGGAAATTCATGCTCCATGATGCACATAAGCAACAATTTTATAGTAAAAGTGAGCATTTCTTTTTGATATAGTTTTTATTGCCCAAGTATTTAAGCTTTAAGTATTTACTGATCCTTAACTTCTTCTCTTGAACTTCAAAACCTGATGGAGAAATGAGAACACTGATCTCATTCACATTCCACATTTGACACTCATTGAAGGGAGTTGGATGTTTGTCCCATTTTGGAAATGTATGACTAAAATGAGTATTGCAGTCCATGAGCTGTTTACCATGGAAACTAGTTGTGCTTACAATTTCCAAATCTTACTCATTGCTGCCAACACACATAACAAACACCACAGTTTTCCCACACTTTTGTGGGTATTGGGAGAAGATTTTAAAATAGAACAGAGTGAAGATCTTATATATTGAAAGTACCTACATAAATGAATTCACATAGATGAACAAGAAAGTTGAGTTTGACAAGTAAACTATACTATATTTGATTTTAGGATAATGGATAACTTGGATGAATAAATGACATTATTAAATTGTATTGCAGTGAACAAATATTACAGAAAAAAAGATGATTTGATTCACAGTGAAATTACAATGAAAGAAACTGCTCCATAAGTTCATTAAAATAATGTAGGATATCAAGAAGTCACTATATTCATCCTGGATATGTTTGTTGATTATGCTTATTAGAAACATGTTTCTCTGCTAAGATCAAAAACACAGCGACATCTGATGATGGCAAGGTTGTGGAACAAGAAGAACACTCCTCTGTTCTGGAATATTTGTTTAACCAGGCAAAGGTGTGTTACATTTGTTTATGCTGCATTTGTTTAGAAACGTAAGAATGTATGTTAAATTATGTAAAGATGTGCTGTTTCAACTTACCTGCGTAAGGCACTTTATTGGTCTAATAAAGAGCTGAAAGGACAATAGGTAGGCAGAGAGAGGGATAGGTGGAGATGCCTAGCAGAAAGAATACATAGGAAGAGAAATCTAGTCTCAAAAAAGAGGAGAGAAGAAAAGAGGCGAGAATGAGGAGAAAGAAAGGGGAACATCCAGGGCATGAAGCCAGGCAGCTGGGCAGCCAGCCTTACTTGAGAGCCAGAGAAAGTAAGAGATACAGAAGGAAAGAAAAGTTAAAAAGCTGTGAGGCAAAAGGTAGATAAACAGAAACAGGCTAATTTAAATTAAAAGAAATAGCCAGAAAAGAGCTTCAATTAGGTCAAGCATTCAAAACCACTAAGAAGTTTCCATATCATGATTTGGGAACCAGTAGATTGGTAACAAAAAAAAAAAAAGAAAAAAGAAAAAAAGCTGTTATACTCCTCCATTACTAATAGCAATGCAAACATGAATAGCCATTTTGAAAATAAATATAATTCAAGATCCAGCTATACGACTTGTGGACAAATAACCCAAGGATACTTCTTTCTAGGACAATGACACTTGCTCAACTATGTTCATAGCAGCTATATTCATAATAACTAGATGTCCCTCAACTGAAGAATGAGTAAAGAAAATGTAGTATATTTACACAGTGGAGTATTACTCAGCTCTTAAGAACAATCACATCATAAATTTTGCAGGTAGATATAAGTAGAAAAAAATTATCCAGAATGATGCAACCCAGACCCAGAAAGACAAACATGGTATGTACTCACTTATAAGGGATATTATCTGTAAAAAAAAATAATCATGGTATTCACAGACCTAGAAATGTTAAGTAACAAGGAGGGCCCAAAATAGTATGTAAGGATCTCCCTGGGAGGGTGAAATAGAATAGATATCATGAGAGTACTGAGTGGTAGTGTAGGGAACAGGAAGGTTCAAGTAAAGTTTGTGGAATCCTATGGAAAAAGGGATTCATAACAGGGGGAGAAGGGTTACTAACTTTTTAGCCTACTTATGTGACCCTTTTCCTCTTAACTGGATCCAGCCTTGATGGGATGGTGTGTACCTGGTCTTTATTGTAGCATATTATGCCATATTTGGTTGAAGTTTCTAGGAAGTCTGCTCTTTTCTGAGGGGAGATGGAGACGGGGGGCTGGACCTGGGGTAGGGAGAAGAGAAAAGGGAGGGGGAGAGACTTAGGGGGAGAGGAAACCGCAGTTGGGATGCAATATATGAGAGTACAAATAAAAAAAAGAAAAGAAATGGGCTTCTCTGAAGGTGGTATGAATCTGGCAGTTTTTCTTGAATGGAGTCTCATCTACAAAGCAACTCACCATTTGCTGAATCCCCTGCTTTGCTTCCTCAGAGTAAGTCTGAATTATTTACGTCACTGAAAGAAATATCAAAGCTTGGTACATGGCAGCAATCAGAAATTTGGTAATAAAAGTAAATAGTCGACTCTAACTCTCTAAGCCATGGCTTTCTATTATACTGTGGATTTCCTTGTATATTTTACTGAGGATGACATATATCTCAGTCTTACAAATAACTGTAGAGTTATCTACCATTTTCTCTACCTTAGTGTCTCCCTCCCAATTCAAATCTTTCCACAGTGTTTTTGTCCTTGAAATTTAATTCTCCTCAGTGGATTGCCATTATCACTGAGATAAAACACAGATGCTTTGAGTATTCTCTTATTTAATTCTCCCTGTTTTTTCAATTCCCCTAAACACATACCTCATATGCTCACACTTCCACACTGGTCCTCTCAGAACTGACTCTCATCAGTGAATGTGTGACTGTACCATGCTTTCTGTCCTATTTACTATTCTCATTGCTGTGCCAGAAATACCCAGCAGGAACAACTAAGAGAAGCAAGAGACTATCTCTGCTCACAGTTTCAGAGAGATTGCAGTCCATCATGACAGTCTCTTGACAGTTGTAACCTGAGGCTGTGCTGTTTACGTGTACCAAATAGAAAGCAGAGGCTGCTAAGAAAGGAGGAACAGATGGAACTTTCAATGGTCTAGTGCCCCACCTCAACCAGTCAGGCCTGCTTCCTAATGGCCACATTCAAATTCCACACTATGTAACCCACCTGCACCAGTCAGGCCTTGGAATAACTACAGTCAGGGATCAAGCATTCAAAATATGAACCCATGGTGGTGTTTTGTATTGAAACTATAGACATGGTTACTATTTCTTTTAGGAAGACACCTACTTCTTCAGGACTCTTTGCAAGACTACCCAGACTTTGCCTTCAAATGAGTTTATGCTGTTCTCTCTTTCCCTTATCCTACGTACACCTTTCACATGGTTGGAAAAGAAATCACTTACACAATTAACTTCTTTTCTCACTCTAGTCTGTGGTTCTTAATGGTTTCTGATATCATGAACCTATTTAGCATTCCAGTGAGGTCTGCAGTTCCTATTTCAGAACAATGCTTTTAAAAGTAGAAAATAAACTACACGGGGTTACAAAAAAAAAATCACTTCTACTGAAATTCAATTTCAAAGCATTTGGAACGACTACATGACATCATAAGCTATCTGCTCTTTACTAATGCACTGCATAATAAAACATAATAACAAGTGATGTAGAGCTCTGCTTTCAGTGTCATTAAAACATGAGACATTGTGTCTCAGGTGCTACCTCATTCGTCTGTAGTTTGTTGCCTACAGCCCTCATGTAATTTAATGACAAGTGTCATTTATAGGTTAAAAATGTAGTTAAAGTGCATTTGTTTTTCTACAAATACTTATAACTCTCTTCTCCCTGCCCTGAATGAAAATATTTGTGCTATATTACCCACATCGTAATGAGATGTACCACATTTGCGTTACCATAAATAAAATTGTGTGAGTTTGTGTGTGTACAGATGGGGGGTTAATTATTATATGACTGTATGGTGGTAACACAAACACTTAACAACGAGAAGCCCAAGACCTATAATTTTATATATATATTCCTAGGTGATATACACACATATATAGTATAGATTCCCAATGCTCATCATTTATAATAATACAAATATGTCTATATCAATTAATTTTCTAGGTTTTACACACACACACACAGATACACACACACATACACACACATAGCAGGGAGCCTGAAAGTTCCCCATTTATAATCACATGTATATCTCTATATGTCTAACTCAGTTCCCAGGAAAGGAACTGATTTGGAGATAAAACTGTAAACAAGACAAAAAAAACCCTTACATCATGGGGCTTGGGTTCCCATGGAAGATGAACTCAGTCTTCACCTGTTGTAAATATCATTACTTGTGCATGAACTTGAGTATTCTTTTGCTATTTCATCTTATAAAATCACTAACCATTGAGAAATATTATTATAGATTTTCATCAAGTATTGATATTCTTTGCTGGCTGCGAAAAGATATTTTTAAAAATTGAGAGTGATTGTTATTATTCTTTAAAGATATTTTTTCCTACTACTGGCTACATTTAGAGATTCTTGACGTAAATTATTATTTTCTTTATATCCCACCCCACGACAATGGCCCAGGGAACTTCACAAAAAATAGGACACTGTAGATGAAAGTTTCTGTCCCGCCTGGTCCCACAGCTGCCCATTCCCAAAAAAACACACAGAGGTTTATAAGAATTATAAACTGTTTACCCTATTAACTCCGGCTTACTATTAACTAGCTCATACAACTTAAATTAACCCACAATTCTTACCTATGTTTAACCACATGTCCTGGTGCCTTTTATCAATGCAGCATTTTCATTTTGCCTCTTCTGCGTCTGGGTAGCGACTATAGACTGAGCCTTTCCTTGCCCCCGAATTGTCCTAGTCTCATCAGCCCTCCAATACTTCCTTCCTGGCTACTGGACACTCAGTGTTTTATTAAACCAATACGAGTGGCAAGTCTTTACAGGGTAAAAGAACACTATCTCACATCAGGACACAAAAAATTTGAGGTGGATAGAGGATATCTATCTGCAGGATAGAGAAGAATGTCAGAAACACTGCCTTTAAGATATGACATTGTATTGCAACCATTGTACACAGAAGCTATAGATTTCTGTATAAGACTAAGCTCTCTAGTTGTACATCAAGAACATGTACCTCCTATCCTTCCCTAAACAGCTATTCACTATTAATGGTTGGGAGAGAAGTGGGTATCTGCTCTGGGAGAAACCTTCTGTATGCTTTAAATGTATTTTACTTCTGTTGGTTGATAGTAAAAGCTGTTTTGGGCTATAACAAGAGAGAATATTAGCTTGGTTGAAAACCAAATTGAATAGAGAGAGAAAGAAGGGTGGAATCAGGAAATACGCAAGCCAGCCACCCAAGAAACAGGATGCCAGCAGACTGGAAAAGCCACAATCTTAATTTAAATGTAAGAGGTAGTTAGTAATAAGCTCAAACAATAGGCCAAACCATTTATAATTAATATTAAGCCCCTGAGTAAATTTTTAGAAATGGCTGCGAAAGGGGAGGGACAGGGAAACCTCCGTTTACAGTATTTTTTGTCACTTGTGGTGTAGGCTCTGAAAAACTAGATCAAAAGAACAAAGGGCCAGGAAGGCGGATACCAGAGGATAAATGCAAGAGTGAATATAACCCCACAACAAACACCCCCATTATATATATATATATATATATATATATTCTTCTGAGTGTATATGTATATGATATATAAGTGTGTGTGTATATGTGTATGAAACCTCAAAAGTAAACATGCAAAAGAAAGCAATGTCAAACTGTAATTACCCCACATCTGTTATAGAATCAGAAGCTTTCTATTTCCTGAGCACAAAGGCTTCTGTTGCCTGTTTAATTTTTAACTTTAAATAAGATTAAAACAGAGGAAATCAAGAATAGTGATGACTTACTTATTTAGTGTCTTTCCTCTTTCTAATTATTAATGGGAGAAATATAAATAGTTTCAGATACGTCAAGAATGCATGCTGCTACTTTCAAACATACATGTTCAACACAAAAATAGTGTTTAAAGACTTGCTAGGGTAAATTAAATAAGTTTTAAACATATGTTTAAGAATTGTCCACATGAAAAAGAACAAATTCATGATTGGCAAGTAATCTATAGGAGATCTAATGCTTCTTATGTCATAAATATCCATAACTTGTAATTACAAGGCTAGATTTTGTTTCTTGTTTTACTGGACTTTTTTGACTGACAGGAACTCTCTCACATAAACTTATTCAAAATAGGTTTATTTTAAACTCTAGCTGTTTCTCTTAATAATTGTTCTTTACATTTGAGCATATTTAAGACTTAAGCTCTAGGTTTTGGTGTTGGTCTCCTTTGTGTTGCAATTGTGTTTGTTCCACTGTAGTCCATATCCCAACACTTTCTTTCTACCTGACAATTTGAAAAAAATAATAAAATATATATTAAATGCACAATTTTAAGATAGATCTACAAAGCAGTCTACATTGGTCTATATTACTAGTAGCATGAATTTAAGTACATTTAACTTTGTCTTCATGTTCCACTGAAGAAAATATACATTATAATTTTTCTTTTCTTCTTTAAAGTAGTACCATTTTTCACAATTCTGTATTAAAAAATATTTTGTGCTCAAACTAAAGTTCCTCTGATCTACTCTCTATCAAATGAATAATACAAGGGGAAAAATTAAAATAAAACTATATTGACACACTGTCAGCAAGAAAGCCATCTGGGCTGCAGCTCACTCAGCACTTTCGGACATGGATCAGTCCAGCTCATCACCTGCCCAGTGGGGGAGCAACACTCACAGAGGACATTGGATCTGCTGACAGCAACTCTAGATGATAAATAGAGCCAAATGCTGCCAACAGCACGAGGATATTGCAGTGGACAGCCAAAGTTCTTCAGGGCAGAAAAGCACAGAAAATGAGGTGCATACTTTCCAGGTGCAGCAATCTGTTATTTTAACTGGTGTTTCCAAGACAGAGTTTGTCTCATGTGCTTCTTCAGATCTCACAAAATATTTTTTGGGGGCGGGAGGTACATATAATCACAAAATTTTAAATGTCAGTAGTAACATGATAATTGCATATGTCTCAGATTCTGGGAGGAAGTTCTGCATTTTGAATAGCTGGCAGCATTTTATAGCTGTGTGAGAATGAGAGGGAAAAAATTTTACATTTCCCACCTCATTTTCAAAGGCACAAAATCTCCTCGTGCGACTCAGAATGCCTTGATCATCCATCAGTGTTGCTCTCCATTCCATTTTCTTCTTTTTTCTTTTTTTAAAATTTATTTTATTTTTACTATTATTAATAATTTCCACCTCCTTCCCCTTCCCAATTCCCTCCCCTCCCCCACCCCCTCCATTTCCAGTACAAAGAGCAGTCAGGGTTCCCTGCC
>LOEQ01004020.1:0-31589 GCA_001685075.1 Bramus lutescens
TTAAGAGCACTGGCTGCTCTTCCAGAGGTCCTGAGTTCAATTCCCAACAACCATGTGGTGGCTCACAACCATCTGTACTGAGATCTGGTGCCCTCGTCTGGCGTACAGGCATACATGGAGGCTGAACACTGTGTACATGATAAATAAATAAATAAATCTTTAAAAAAGATACGAATCATTTAAAAAATATAATAGAGAAAAAAAATAATTCTTACTGACCAACACTAAGACAGTTTAAAGCAGTATGCAGAACACTAGGCAGAACAGGACACTAGTATGCTTAAGTGTGACCTTGCTTATGAAGGGGCTAAATGAGATGACTCATCATATTTGCTTTATAGTTTAAGATTTCTTCATAAGAAACATACATAGGATATGCAAAATGAGTCTCTGCGTTTTATTAAATCCCCCTCATATGAAACATTACATTTGGACTTTCTGATAAACAGAAAACAGCTTAGGTTTGGACTAGATGACATGAGTGGGTTCAGTTAATGCCTGGAAAATTGTGTATTAGTCCCGCACTTAACTAATTACTCTCACTCTCTTAAACATCCCCTTAGCAAAAAGTCACTGAAGACATGGTTGGTAATATTAATAATAATGTGATAAACAGTTTCCTTTGGGTTTCTAAAATGAACTACTACAAGAAAGGTGTTCCCAAGCGTCCTAAAGCGATAACATCAGCATCATCTGGACTCACTAAAAGTAGGAAACTTAAGTCTTCACCAAATGGATTGCATCAGGGGGGTGTCTCAGGCATATGCAGTTTTCAAACACTCCAGGTCCTTCTGATGTGCACTTCAGTTTAAAATGGAAATGAATGGGGCTGAAAGGGCTATCCTTCACTCACTTTGCAATTTGAGGTAAAGACGTCTTAACCTTGACCAAAGTCACAATGAAAAATGTTGAGGGAGGAATATGATAATTCAATTTTTCCCTTGCCATTTTAAAATGAAATAAGTCAGCGAGTCCTCTAAGACCTGCAGATACCAGGCGGAACCTTATTATGGAGCTGTTTCACTGCCGTCCCCCAAGTGGAAAAGATGAATATCTAACATGACAGTATTGGCAGTTCCCAGCTAGGGAGCCACTCTGTCTTCTGGTGCAGGGTGTTGGTTCTCATAGACACATTATAAGCTTCTATCAAACACGTATTGAACACTTGTGACACATAAAACAGCCGCTCTACAAAAAGAAATTACCGCTGTCAGCTTGCGTCTGAGCAACCTCAGATTTAAAAGCCGATTGAAAATACCTATGTAAGAATCCATTCCTTAGTAGAGGTGAAAAGTACAAGTTAGTTTATGCTCTTGGAAATGTTTACAAGGAAAGAATCCTTTTAAAAGTGGAATAAATATCTATTTCCTTCAGAGATCATTTTCGCACTAAGCCAACTTCCGGCTACAGAAGAGAAAGCCAAGTTAACACTAAGTGATTTCTGTGGATGCTACAGGGTTGCCGGGATTGACAACTGTGTGGTTGTTCCTAATGATGCCTCTTTGAAGATAAAAGGTTATTCATGTCACTTGACATCGTCTTCTCAAATAAACGCTTGCTTTGTGTTTCTGTGCAATGCTGAAGCCCAGATGTCAGGCTGGTGCCTGCCACTTCACCAGCATCACTGAATAGCCCAATCAGAGAAGGAAATACAGAGAGTGCTCTCCATCTCCTCTAGAGTAAATCACTCATTGTTAAAGGGCGTTCTAGAAAACCTCAAAACAAGGCAGATTGCCTTCTCATACAACTAAAAATACATTGTGGCAGGATGGAAGGAGGTTGGAACGACTGCAGGGAAATCAAGGGTGATTCTGTTGCCTCATAAACCCATATTATGCTTCTTACATTACGAATGCCCTAGACTGTAGAAGGCTTCTTGGAAAGATGCAGTGTGCATGGCAATTAAGCTGACAAAGATGCTTTGTTAAAATCTGCATCCTTTATCCTAAGTCCTAGGTACACAAGATTGATGGTACAAATATTTCAAACTTCCTGAGTGATTTGACTCTAGCATCTGCCATAAGAAGTACAGGAAGAAATTGCAGGAATAAAGGATTATAATGCGGAAGAGAAACACAGATTTAGCAAGAATATCACATACAGCAAGTGTGTGTGTAAAACACACACACACTACTTTTTAAATGCTAAAAAAAAATCAGCTAGTAATAAATGTTTATTTTAAGATTTTAAGATGGGACACTAAGTGAAGAAGTTCTCCAGCTCAGAGTCACCTTGCTCTCCACTCTAAGTCTCTACAATCCCTCAGTTTTCTCTTGGAACCTGTTGTGCCAGATGAGTGAGTCCAAGTGTCCTCATTAAATCGTTCTAAGCAGAGTATGTACTTAATTCAGAGACTATGGAGAAGGGAAAGGAAGACTGTCCTACAAATGGAATGGATGCTGGTGTCCTCCCCATTGCTCTGGGAAGGAATAACAAAGGAAATTCATAGCAATGATATGGCTCTCGGTGTTCTAGGGAGCCTGTGGCAGCATCATACTGTTTAGGTGACCACCCTAAGATGCCAAGATGCTAACACAAATCCCTCTTTCATAACTTGATTAAATAACTCCCCAACCAGATGCTTTCAGACATACTTTCTAGACCTGGCTTTCATTTCTATATTATTCCTCTGTCAGTCCCTTTCAGTTCTGATTATATGTTTGAACATTGTGATGAATACCTCTGACTCAGTGGTAGCATGTATTATTTCAAAGTGTATCCTGAAATACAGAACACAGATGACTATATTCACGCTGCTGTGAATGCTGGGTAGAAAGCTGAGTTTAGAGTAGATCCTTTTCTAGTTGAGAAAGAGCCTCCAAGACCTGAAGCTATTAGGCCTCTACTAGTCCACCCATCATATCTCAGCATAACTCCTCAGACTAAGCACTTTTTAAAATTAGTATAAATGCAATGGAGAGACCATATAAACATTAAATGTTGGGAATGGTAGGAGTTCTTTGTCTCATATAAAATAAGTCAGAAAATTATATTCTTTCTATTTCTAGATGCTTAACAATTCTACTGATCAATTTTCCTGAGTTACAGATATGTCAATAACTATAAGTTTATTAAATAATTTTAAACTATATTTAATGCTGCACTAAAAAATATGTTTAAATCCATAATGATTGTCACTCATATACAAGCAGAATATTTTTGCAACGACTCATGTAACTACTGAAAGATTGTTTTAAAAATAATGCATTCAAAGGTAGAATTTTAATTAATAAAACCTCATCGCTTTGAAAATATTGTTCCCCAATCCATAAAGTCTCCTTTTTTCCTACAAAGCAAAATTCTGTTCACTGGTGCCCAAGTCCCACAAATATTTCATAGGAGCAAATTAATTTTGTGGCACATTTCCCCGCAGCACTGGAACTAAACAAGTCACAATTTTATACACCACTGCCTTCTTAAACTGCTATTTGAAAATGTTAGCAGTGTTTTGATTAGTTGTGAAGGTGAGAGAGCTAAGGGCATGGTCTCCTCTGAACGTCCCCAGTTCTCACATTAAACTTTAAGCTATCACTGAAGTTGGGCCAATATTCTCCTCGTTTGGACTTAATGATACCCAGTACCCATTTGTAACGTGATGAGTCACTCATATGATGTGATTTGTCTCCAAACTGCCATTAAGCCTCACATAGCAGGCCATCTTGTTAGCCTTCACTCAGATCCTCACCATCACCCTTCTGCCACCTTCAGAAAGCAAAACACCAAGTCACCCTTTCCAGAAACTTCTCCAAAGTGACTACCTGTCCAGACTCTGGAGTCTAATTTGCTAGTATTAAGACACCCTAATGAGGTAGCATTTATAACAATCACCCACTGGCTTGAGAATACCTGATTCTCTTCTAATTATGCTTTTATTGACTTTTGTGAAGACATGCAGGATTTGAGCTTATTAAAGTCACAGCAGGGAGGGTGCTATATATGACCACTCGTTTTTAAAGGACATAAGAATTGCTAATCTCAATTCAAAATGAATGACCATTTGAGAAACATATACAATTATTTTTCATGAATTTAGAAGTAGAACATGTATACACTGTTGCAATAGTTATTTAAAAGAGTTAAAGACGTTTTATGTTCAAAATTTTACCCTAATATTTAGTTACACTTGAATTGTGACAATAAACCAATAGTGCTCTTTTTATTGTGGTAAAATATTAATTTATAGTCATCTCATCTTACTTTAGCCTAGAAGCATAAGAAGGGTACAAAAAGCTTTTACAAGTTCAAGCCAGACAGAACTCCAACAGGAAGAAAGGAAATAGGCATGAGTCCCACCCCTACCTAAATAATTATTGACAACTTTAGCTGTGAAAGAGAGAGTTAACTTGCTTGAAGAATGAAGCCCCTGTTGGGTTGAGCACCCTCAGTGAAGGCCACATATCCAAGAGTACATAAACAGCACAAGGAGTGGTTATGAAAAGATACAGGACACGGAGTTGGGTGGTTAGAAAGCGGAGGAAGGATGTGAAAAGAGGGGGATAAATAATATGTTTGATCAATTACATTGCAGAAAATTCTAAATAAATGAAAAAATGAGGAAATTATATAGAATGGGGGCATCACTTTTCTAAAATAGCCCCTTTCACAACAGATTTTTTTCATGGAGACTTCTCTTTCTGTTTTCTGTTTTTCTTTGGTATTTGCTACTGCACCAGGAGAAGGCTGTTCAGGACCAAACGGAACATACAGTGGCCATTCTCATAAGTTACAATTTTCTAAGGCATGCAACCAATTCCCCTCTCTTCTCCACTTTAACACCTTGACGTCCAACAGTGTGCTGCCTGAGAACGTGCAGTCACACGCCCCACTCACCTGGATTCCAATGAGAATCCCTTTCTGAGGTATCTTAAACCCGGTAGAGAGCATTGCCTTTAGGAAGGCTGTGTGAATACCCTCACCAAAGCACGCCACCTATTTAGAATTACATGAAAAATACAAAGTTAAAGGAAGGTAGACTAGTCAAATACACTTATACAAAAAAAAAAGGAGAAAGGAACAAAAGAAAAATTGGAGAGCAATGTACTGATAAACTCTTTCCTCAGATTTTATCAGTGTTTCCCAAAGACCAAGAAATCTGAATCCGAGAATTAAATGGCTGGCCAGGACAGATGTATCTTATGTTTTTAATTAAGCATAATGAATGAATAAGCAATTCCTTCTACACTCAACAACACTCAGTGGCACAACATACCGAAATGCACTGCAAGTTATTTGGATACAAATCACAGCTTCTGGTGTGTAATGTGGTGAATTTCCAGATAGTAATATGAGATAATGTTTAAAACACTGTATGCATCACGTGTACCGTGCAGTAGTGCATGAATTCAGGGTTGGGAGTGCTAGAAATATGACAAGCTGCAGCCCCACTGCTTTAAAACCACCCCAGCCAACTTAAGAGGAGGCTGCTTAAGAGATGGCAATAGTATGTGAAAAATCTCATAAGAGTTTAATCCTTTTTATCATGTTTAGAAACTGAACCAAAATATTCTGCAACTCATCCTGGATACCCAAGCCACATTATTTAAAAAAAAAAGTGAGGGGGGAAGAGAAGATGCCAAGCTAACACAAATTGGTCCAGTGCATGGAGATTTCCTCTAGGGTAATTGCTGCATGCTGTAATTACAAGTCAAACAGCCACCTTAACTAGAGGACAAGTGGTGTACTCTAACAGGATGGGAGTCAGTTCTGCACATCATCATCTGGCACACGCTCAGAGTCGCCATTATAGTAAATAACACTGACAGTTCACTTCATTCTTTAAGCAAATGACTCTCTCTTGCTGGGCAAGGAAACTTCTCATGAGCATAACCTTCAGCTGACCACAAGTACGTGTCTGCTCTTCACTCCACAGGTGAACATTTTAATCAGTCAAGTACTGGACAATCAACTAGGCAATGTCAATTGAAGTTAATGAGTCTCATTTCCACTGAAAGGAAACCTGCAGTCCGATCAGAAATGCAGGTATTCAAAAAAGGTAACAACAGTTTTCTGCTTGGCCATTAAAAACAAAACAAAATGAAACAAAATATTAAACAGTCAAATAGTTCTGTAAATATCAGAATGCCATTCTCACTTCACAGCTATAGAAGAAAGCACCCCGTAATTAGATAAGAAGTTGGGAGTTTTGCAGTCCTCTGTGCTTAAACACTGAAAAAGTCTCTCTGAAGCATAGTTGAGATTTCTAAACTGGATTTATTTTTCTGATTTCAGTTAAGAAATAGAATTTAAAACATCATACTTGATGACACTAGGAAATATGACTTAAATATTAGAAGAATTCTTTCTTTTTGCAGTTTAGAAAAGAGACAACAAATTCAAGCAACTTATAAGTTGGTTATGTTTTCATCGCTGTGTGAAACAGAGTACTGGACCCAGAAAACACCACACTGGTGACGCAGTAAAAAAGAAAGAGGCCTCTTCTTGATCCAGCTCTTGACCAGTTGAAAACAGAATTCTGGGATGGGGATGAGTCTGTAACCATGGATAATAGAGCTCTCATCGTCCGTCCACAGCAAGGCTTGCTTTCCGACCAAATCCAAAGAAAACGCAAGAGGATCGAGAGCCACTTAACAAGAGTGCAACTCTAACACCCCGGTCCTTTGTTCCCCACTGCCTGTCTCCTGGTCTCTCTTGGCTTCCCATCAAAGCTCACGCTCGTAACTAAACAACCATATAAAACCTCACATACTCACTGCAATTAAAAAATTCTCCTCTTTATATTTTTGCCTAATACCAAGAGAAACAACGATGCCTCCCAATGTGATGTTGCCACTCCAATGTGCACTGGTGAGGATCTGAAGGCTGTAGTGAGTACATCTGTCAAGGGCTAGGTGATTCATAAAATGTCCTGACACTGACATGTAGAGAACTTTCTAGAATCTGACAGCTCTCTATGAGAAAACACATTTCACGTTCTTAAAGAAACCTTCACTTGACACAATTCCAACACAAGAGAAGAGAGCCATCCAGTGGCCAGTCCCATTATAGATCATCAGCCTCAAGAGGCTGAAGCTGCCTCCCAAGTGGCCTTGGGGTTTCTTCTGTAGTTGCACTTCCCACTTCATGGCCTTTTTAATGCTGTCATTTTACATATTTCAAGTGATGACATGCAGATCTGCGTCAATCACAGCAAAGTGGGGGATGAACTGTTTTTACTGAATTACGTGAGAGCCTTAAAAAAATGACACAGGACAAACTCAGATGCCTAGAGAAATGTATGACTGTTATTGGCAGTGTACCGGTAATGCGGGAATTAATTAAGTACGCATGTATTCAGTTCCCAAGTCCACATGTAAAAATGGCAACTCTCTTACTGAGAAAGGTAATTCAAACTTCCTAAACCTTTGAGATGTCCTGGGAAGAGAAAACCTTGTGAAGTTTAGTTTCTCTAACCACTTACTACTTTGTATACATGACGGCATTCTGATCGTAGAACCACAGATTTTCAAGTAAATTTAACAACCATATTCATGTACCATTAACCACTCACCTCTCCAGTGGAAGCCATCTCACATCTCAGAATAGGATCAGCATCCCGCAACCGGGGCCAGGAAAACATTGGAGCCTGTCAGAGGTAATAAGGAAGGAAAAACGTGAGATAAAGGATAACAGGAGATGAGAGGTAAACATGCTTGGCGAATCACCTCCCACAGGATTCATTAGGCCACGGTGAACAGAAAAAAAAAAAAAGTTCTCCTTGGCCCAAAACTCTGACTTGAAAAATCGCTTTAAAATTCTGTTCCAAGAATATGCTGTACTCCTGGGCCAAAAGTTGGGTTAAGTAATCACAAATAGTTTCTGTAACTAGATCCCCTGTAACCAGTCTAGACCAATACTTCTAATCTGGCCTGCACATACTCTTGCTGGAATTATTTCAAACAGCATCTACTCGGCATTAGACTCCCAAACACAGAGTTGAAAGACATTTTCCCCCTGATAGGCTTTTGGAACATTTCCCTTCTTGTTCTGTTCATTTGAACTTGCAGCCAACTACCTTGCCAGACACGGCTGTCTGTGAACTGACTTCTGGGACATTCAAGTGTTGTTGATGCCTCTTAAAAGTTTTGAAAAACATTCTGCTGGGAATTTTTTTCTATCTTTTTTCATATGAACAGGAACACTTCAGTGCTTCCTTTTCAGTTATTTTATCAGCGTGACTCATCAGCACCAAGTTCTTATTTTCACAGATGCCTATTCATCAGGTCTAGACGACCCTTCTGTTGACACTGGCACTTCTAAGTTATGAGAAAATTAGCTTGTGGTCATTGTACTGGGGCATCTTAGCAAGACTATGATGTGTTCCTAGCCTCCAGCTGTCCTGTTCTGCTATCTGCTCTTTACCATCACCCACACTAGATCTTCCAAAATTGACAACTAGGTAACTGGAAAAAAATAATATTCATAAAAGTGACATCTATGAAGAGAAGATGCTAAATCAATGAATACTGAGATGTTAGACTTACTTGGAATAACGTGTATTCATATCGTTTATTAATTTATTACATTTATTACATTATAACGTATATTCATATCATTTATTAATTTGTTACATCTATCACATTTCCTACATTTATTATTAAAAGAATTTAATTATCTACTACTAGGTTGCCTTGTCCAGCCTTGACACGGGGGTTTGTGTCTAGTATTAATGCATCTTGTTATGCCATGTTCTATTGCTATCACTGAGAGGCGACAGAGGGGCAGTGGATCTGGGGAAGAGTGGTGGTGGCAAATTGAGAGGAGTGGAGGAAAGGGAGGCTGCGGTTGAGATAACTAATAACAATAAATCTAGGAAGTGCCTATAGAAGAAAAATATTTTTGTTTACTACTTCCTTCTGATCTCAAACATAAAATTAATGTGTTATACATCCGTAACCATTAAAAAACTCAACAATGAAAAGATAAGATTCTATCTCAATACACTATACAATCCAAGGAATCCTAAGTTATTAACTTTTTATTTTTGATTTCTAGATACTACTTAAATACCTACATTTAGTATCAGAAGTCAGAGTCTCAGCAGAAGCAGGTTTATGGTTGGAGCAACCAGTATATATAAGGACAGAATCCTTTTAAAGCGGTGGTTCTCAAACTTTCTAATGTTATGTCCCTTTAAAACAGTTCCTCATATTGTGGTGACACCCAACCATATAATTATTTTCATTGCTACTTCAAAGCTGTGGTTTTGCCACTGATATGAATCATAAAGTAAATATCTGATATGTGGGATATCTAATATGCAATACCTGTGAAAGAATAATTTGACCCACAAAGGGATTGCAACCCATAGGTTGGGAACTACTGTTTTAAAGACTCCAAATTATGTCAATGTCACATAACTGTGTTGTACAATATAAATTAGCTTCATTGTGTGTGCTTCATTTAAAAAATTCAATTGTATTTGTATATTTCATGAATGATCTTGTCTGCCCATTGAAGTGATTCATGAGAACACTGTATACTGAAGTAGCTAGAGTAATCTAGTGGCTTTATGATTAAAGTGTTATTAAAATATAATTTTGATTCCATCACCCTCGCAGCTCCAATACAAACTATTATTTTAATCTTACAAGTGGAAAATCTGTGCCATTGAAGAAGATACAAACTAAGAAAAAGTAGCTAGGGTGGTAAGAATTTAACCAGCCCCTCAGGGTAACCATGTTCGTGAGACTTGCGAATTCCTAGAGACTTTTCACAGTTCAGCCTTGTCTTAGACAGGATTGCCTAGTATTTTAATTTTCTAACTAAACCATCACCATGTGTCAGTTGCAGAAACATGGGTTATAATCCACTTAACTAGCTGACTTTGAAGTTACATTATCCTTGATGGCTATCAATATTTCTGCAAAAACAAATAGTTCACATGAGGTTGCTCGCAGTTCAACTTCAGTATGTTTTGAAAGGAAGATGATCATCAGTACAGCAGGTCCATTAAGTCACAAAAATTTCGTGGGGAACATTCCCCTTCATTTCATCTCTGTTCATAAAATGACACATATTGTAAAATGCTACCTTAATGGCAACATAGTCAGCAGGAATGATGGGTTTCTCCAGAGTAGGAAGACACTGATCATCAATGTTCTCTCCAATCATCACCTTGGTAGCCACATCAATGAAATCTACCCCAAGAGTCTTGGAAACAAAGGGGAAGGATCGAGAAGCTCTCAGGTTGCACTCAATCACCTAAAAGATAAGTCCAAAAGGGAAAAGATGATGAAAGGCAGTAACAATCCTAATATGTAATTTGTACCTTGGTTTCCTTCTGTTATTAACTCACTACCCCAATCCCACCCCCTTTATCTCCACTGCTTAGATTTCTGACTAATCGGTTTCTTCGAGACCATTGTCTTTGAATTTTGACTCATTTCCATTCCATTTCCCCAGTTCAATTCCTGCATACTTCTGATACATTTAATTTAATGCAGAGTTTGGATGATGTCACACCCCAAAATGAAAAGTCCCCACTGGAATCCTGATGGCTTCATATTAAAACCTGGCTGGTGAAAACCTTCTGCCTTCTCAATATGTATCTCTTTTATCTAACACCACTGTTGTAGGAGGCTGCTTGTTTGTTTCTGGCTGCTCAGCCCCAAAATAATCATTCAGAAATAACATTATTTACATCACTGCTTGGCCAATCACTTAAGCGTATTGCTAACTAGCTCATGTATCTTCGCCTAACCCATTTCTATTATTTTATATTTTACTATAAGGCTCATGGCCTAAAGGCAAGGATCTGGCTAGCACCCTCCGTCTTTCTCCTCTGACGGCTCCATGGTGTCTCCCTGACTCTGCCTCCTTTCTCTCAGCATTCAGTTTAGTTTTCCCCACTTACCTCTATTCTGCACTGGCCCAATACTGTTTCTTTATTCATTAACCAATAAAAGCAACACATACACAGAAGAGCTTCCCACACCATACCACTTTACTGGACTTAAGTCCTACTTTCCAAGACTCAGTTCCAGCCTTCACTTAGGAAAAAATATTTTCTCTAAACAAAAGATTGATGATTAGTATCCCCCAAAATGTACTAGTTATTCCCTGTTGTAGAGAATCTTCTAGCCATATGTAACACCCTCTACCTTCAACCTACCAAAATCCCAGCTAGTCTGTAAACTTTCATTCACAATATAAAATTTTTCTTGAAGCTTTTTATTATTTTCTCCAAACAAGACATGATGTTTAAAAATGTATTCAATATATATATGTGTGTGTGTGTGTGTGCGTGTGTGTGTGTGTGTATACACATATGTGTATGTGTTTGTGGGGGCATAATCAAATATATGTGCATATATGTATACATGTGTATATATGTTTGTGTGTGCACCTGACCTGACAAATACGATCTTCTTGTTCAACTACAAAGACATTTTCACACCCCTCCAGTAACTATTAAAGCTATTAATATACTTCTAGTTATTTCTGAGTTCATTTTTCCCCCAGTCCATGTTGTTATGAAGTATCTGAAGTTGGAGAATATGCCTCATACATCATTGTAATCACCTCTTGACTCCATAGTGAATAGTGAACAGATTTTGCTTACTAATGGTTTGAATAAAATAAAATAATGTGAAACAATCTAATTGGCCTAAATTGTATTTTGTCTTTCAAGATACGTTACAAAGCAACTTTGTTCTCTAGGTAAGAAGCAAGTCAAACCTCAGCGAAGGCCCTTCTGAATGCACATGCTGCCCACTGTAAGACATGCACACATCCATCTGTACTTCACTGTGGATGGGGACCTTTCAGTACATCGAGTATCTCACGAAGTTGTGATTGACACATCAGTGCCACCAAGAGCCCTAGCCTTCAAACAGGAGAGGCATTACACTCTGCACAATATCCCTCTCAGACAGGAACAGCTGCCAGGTCACCGAGAGTACCAGGGTGAGGCACAACCCAAGCTGATCCAACACAATCTAACAACATCACAAAGTCCTCCAAGGTTATTAAGATTTCTTACCAAGACATCATTTCCTTTGACAAGAAACTGGACATTGAATGGCCCAGAGATGGCAAAAGCCTTTGCAATCTTCCGGGTTGCATCCTTCACCTAGAGCAAAAAGGACAATGACACTGTAAAAAAGAATGGTGGAGGTTTAAAGAGAAGCAGAATCCTATCTAGGTGGCCTCAATTTCTCTTTGTAGAAATCTGTGTCTCTATTAACAATGATAGTTAATAGCAATAATGGGTAATATAAGGGGCAAGAAACATAATTTTACAAGAGCACCTGTCATCCATAGAGCACCATCTCTTACAACTGTGTACTCTGTTCTTACACTGAAGGCTAAATGAAGTCTTTCCTGTCTACTTCCTCCAACACTGGAAACTGCAGTTCAAACCATACATCAATCTAATGGCCTACCTGCTGAGAAGGGGAGGCTCCCAAAATACATGGCCCTGCAAAGCGGCCAGGGATATTTATTTCCTGTTGCTTTTCTGTTACCCTAAACTCTACGAGGGTAGATGTTGTGGTCAGAAAGAAATAGTGCTTACCTACAGGAGGACTTATATATCTACATGTCACAGGTTGGAACCCCTACACCTAGCAAGAAACAGGCTCCCTGTCAAGAGGGGCAATGATGACAGTAAGCAAAAACTCCCGACTCATCATAGGTACAGGAGTATGTCAGCAACTTAACTGAGTATGAAAGGAAGCACAGTCTACAGCAGTCGTTCCCAACCCTCCTCATACTATTACCCTCACACTATGGTGACTCCAAACCATAAAAATATTTTCATTGCTGCTTCCTAACTGTAGTTTTGCTACTGTTATGAATCATAAGTAAATATCTGTGTTTTCTAATGGCTTTAGGTGACCCCTGCAAAATGGTCATTTGACCTTTAAAGGAGTCATAACCCACAAATTGAGAACCACTTGTCTGTGGCATGTCCACTCTGAGAGACTTAAGACAATCTGAGATTTGTGCTTATTTACCCTAACATGAGAAAATGAATAGTAGTTTAAATCCGGGGACTTTTTAAACTCCTATGCTGTTGTTATTGCAAAGCATTCTACTACCTCTTTATTCTAGAGCAAAAAAAAATCTTCAGAATACACTCAAAGGAAATGTACAGGCCACCATAAACTCTTATGGCAGAATAGCAGAAAAAAAAATCTAATAAAGGCCAAGTCAACTTGACCTCCCTAGAGTTCTCAAGAGTGACTTAAAATAGCAGGCACTACATGTCTACCTTGCCACACATTTGGGATCCTGAGACAGTCATATTGGATAGCTCTCTAAAGAAACTGCTCTCAAAGTGTGGTCAAGAGCAGTATCCCCAAGCTCCAGCTTGGAGTGGAACTCAGAGTGAAGAGTAAAAATTCAGCTTTCCGAGGTTCCCAAGTGGCTGCTGCACACCTTCTTCTGTACTCCTCAACAGTATCCCTTTTGGTTGCTCTTAACAAGTGCCTCTCAGCTATCACACGCACCCATTATATCCAATCTCTCAACCTGGTCCCCAGACTCACAGTAATCGTAACTATCGGAGACTTGCTAAAAATAAAAACTCAAAGAGGTTTCCAGAAACTTAGAGTGGAGGCAGGTATTTTAGGAGGTATTTCCACCTGGATAGTCTAAATGTACATTAAAGGTTGCACTACCACATAACCAATCAGGTTCCAGTCACAGAGGAAGAGATCATCCCTAAGACACTCAGCTCTTTAAGAGCAAGGATGTCCCTTATTAAATCTAACCTGAAGTATGCCTTACATCACTACCTAGTGTTCTTAAAATCTAACGGTTTTTTCTATAGCTGTGGTGGTGGTTTTCATCTTTTGCTGTTTCCTTTCTGCTTCCATTTATAAATGATGACCTTTTCAATGGCTCCTTGGCTGATGGTTTGTGTAGGTAGCATCAGAGTGGCATCCCCTGAGTGGACACCTGCATCTTCAACGTGTTCAGAGATGGCATGGGAGATGACCTGTCAAAAGAAGATTTTTTATAAAGTTGTCAGACACCTATTTCCAGGCACTACTCCATCACCTACCTCCTTTGATGCTTAACCAGTTCTGGCACCACTAGTAAACTGCCCTACTAAATTCCCATTAAGAGCAGGGCAAAGAGTTACTCCACTGTCTATGCCTCAGTGGAAGGTGACAAGTAGCCTCTCCAGGAAAAAGAGAGGGACAGAGACTGTTTTTTTCTCTTCCACTGATTGCCAACATTGTAAACAGAAAGAGACTATGTGAACTCACAGCGACAAGTGAGGATGAGACATGAAACTACAGTGGAAACAGCTTTATCTTTTAGACACTAGGAAAGAAAAGAAGAAAGGTGAGTGTCTAGTGAGATGAAGACCACCATATATCACACATCATACAGATATTACCATATATCACACATCACACAGATATCACCATATATCACACATCACACAGATATCACCATATATCACACATTACACATATATCACCATATATCACACATCATGCATATACCATCATATATCACACATCATACTATATCACCACATATCACACATCACACATATATCACACATCATACATATATCAACATATACCACACATCACACATATATTACCATATATCACACATCACACACCCACAAATTTTGGTGGTTTAGAGAGAAAGATTGAAGATTTGATACCCAGATCTTTAAAGTGAAGTTTGAGAGACAAGAAAATATTCTTGTCCTTTTCTATAGTAAGGAAACAAAGGGAATATAAGGATGAATGACCAAGATTGTGAGACTGAGAGGAACTTGAACTCTTGACTGTCAGATTCTGAAGACTATAACCTCAATCACTTTTGTCTATATATTAATAAGATATATTGCTTGGGAACTTATGAGGCTTAGTATGAGGAGATTAATTCCTTGGCTGTATAAGAATGTTATAAAGCGCATAGATTTATTTACTCATCATATTTATAAATGGCTTAAATCAGAATGGCATTGAGTTTCCATTCTTCTGATGTGACTTTTGAGCTCTGGGACCTAGTCAAGGCTTTGTGTCATTGGTTTCTAATGAAAGGGGACTAACAACGGTGTTTACACAGAAGAATTGTAAAACAAAGATTGCATATGAATGAGCTCATGTATGTGGGCAGTTTTGTATGGATAACTCTATGTGGGAGAGTATCTGTGTGTTTATGTATGTGAGTATGGGTGTATGAATGCATGGACTCACAAGTTTGTTAGAGAGAGAGAGAGAGAGAGAGAGAGAGAGAGAGAGAATTATCTAGGAATCTAGAAAACAGAAGTAATCATGAGCATCATAATAAACCTGAGTGATATGCCCATTTCAGGGAATAAATTTTGAAATTGTGTGAGTAAGCTGAAACATTTTCAAAAGGAAGATTATGGGACAATGTGCAATGGATTGCAGGTGAAAACTTAACACACATCCCAGAAATCTAGAGCAAATGCAAGCCAATGAGCCAGCTTGGGCTGCAACGGCAGCACATATATGAACAAGAACACGCATCTCCAGGTCAGTCCTCATCCTCCATTTCCATAGATGTACAATCACATTCCTCTTGCTTTTCATCTCTAGCTTCAAATATTAAAAGTGGAAAGAAAAAGAAATTTATTCTATGATCTAAAATGGGAGATTAGGAATGAGAGGTCTAGGAAGGAAAAGATTATCTCAAGACAGATAATGTGTGAGACACTTCCTCAAACAAAAAGCAGACTCCACTATGTAACCTAAGAGTTCTGAGGGTGTGGCTCAGGGGCAGAGCACATGCCTAGTGTCTTCAGGTCCTAGTATCCCTCCCAGTGCTGAATTAACATGAAGGCAAAAGCAATATGGAATCTTACAGGAATCTGTACCTTTAGTCAACAGTTAAAAGAACCAGATGAATATCCTCTGAAGATGTTGCAGCAAAAATTCCTGTCCTTAAAGATAGGGGACTGGAAATAGTATCTCGGAATGCTTCAGATCAGGACTATAAGATTCTGTGGTTGGTAGAAACTATTATGAGTTTAAAAGAAAATAAGTCAACTCTATCCTGAACTGCTGATCTGTTGCGGGGAAAGATTTGACATATTTGGCAGTGTTTTGAATTATTTGAAAAACAAAAGATGAAGACCAATTTTTTACTTTATCCTTGAAGAAAATAAAATGACATGCCCTCTCTAAAACATAAAGTATTACATTTCAAGATAAATCACAAATTCTTTGTTAAGGCAACCTTCCGGTTCCCTTTCTCCTTGAAGCCAGAGTCTTCACTGTTGCAGCCATTCCAGATGTGGTGTGGTGAGCTAACTTTATGTTACTGTCCTGGCTACACAGTTCTGCGTGGTTGCCTTTAACCCAGTGAGAAGGAGCGGGATAGTGGAAAATAAAAGAAAAACCAGAGATTCAATTAGACGTTTCGGAAAGCAAAGCATTTGGGTGTTTTTATAACACTCACTGAATCATGAAAGGAATGCCACAGACAAAAGAAAATGAGAATGAAAGATCTATTCAACAAGAATGATGAGTGTGGGATTGTAACTGATTCTGAATATCATCAAAGAGAAATACTAACAGTTCAAAATTCAAGGAATGAGATATCCATGACACTCCCATTCATTCTTCAGAGACTTTGAGAATTGCATTTTAGGGCTGGTTTTGCTGCTGTTGTTAGGGAGGTGGGAGTGTTGTAGTGTTTGCTGTAGTAGAAATTGTTTTGATTGAAAAGCTTCCCCACTATGTCCAGACATTAGGACTTTTAGAAACTGTGAATTCTAACCTGTGATAGATTCGAGGTGGGAAAATAAAGATAGGAAAGGTGAGAGAAAGTACAAACCCGTCCTTCTTTGCCAACTGCATCCATCTCCACTTCCCGGGCACCCTCGACAAACTTAGTCAGCACAACTGGGTGTTCCTGCCAACAACAAACAAACAAACAAACAGAAGCAAAACCTTGAGCACAAATTCCATGTATAATATCAGATAGCTGTGCAGCTTGAGTAAATAACAAGGCAGTACTTGCGGAAAACTTAAGGCCAAACATATAACAGGCACTCATTAGCTAGTCTGCTTACAGTAGTAGTGTTTTTCTACAACGCTGAGGGTTCAGCAATGTGAAAATGAACCCTAAAATCCCAAACATTGGCTTCTGAGCCAGTTTGAGAGAAGAATAATCTATGGATGAGATAAATATGTCCTTCCCTTCTATCAAAACCATGAATATACAACTCCTTATTCTGTACCTGTAGATTATTGTTGGGTCAGATTCTCACTTCTTTTTGCAAATGCTACAACTTCCTAGTCAAAATGTGAATTAAATGTGTAAGAAATGAGAATAAGCTTGAAGGAGGAAAATAACACTCAATTTTGTTTTGTTTTGTTTTTCAGTTTGAAGATGAAATCCTTTGTCTGAAGTTGATAGGCCTTATCCTATTTTTAGAGTATTACAATGGCAACTGGATAGCAAATCAAATATATTTTATTACATTACCATGTGCTTCTTTTGGCAGTGCTCTGGACTGTTTTTCAAACTTGAATTACTTCCTGTACACAGCACCCAGGACAATGTTGAGGTGTTTCTCCATACACAGACTGGCACTACTTCCTCCCAGCTAAATAAAGAGGATGCCTGATGATCTTGCCAATCTTTGTGTCTCCTCCCCTAAGCTCTGGGATTCTGCATTCTGAACCACGTGTTGCATGCACCTGTCTCCATTGCTTATCTTTCCTGTGTGCCTGACATCTTTTCTCCTCAATATCATCTTGCATGTTTCAGCTCCGCTTCAAAACCTAGGCCAGGTGCTACTTTCTTGAAGATTTCTCTAAGCCCGTTCAGGCCATTATGCTATAACTCGTTGTCTTCTCCATGTGGTAAATTTAACATATCTCCTTGAACACTGTAAATAGAATTTAAATTATAAGGTACCTTTTCATTTTTCTTCCCCATGGTCCCTCATTATCCCTTATGTTACACTAATTCTGGTACCCAGCTAGTATCCATCTTAGCCACTCCTGTCTTCTGTACTTGCCCTGTCAGTGAATACCCCCATTTCCAAAGTCTCACTTTAAAGGATAAGCTATTAATTTCAAAGTCAATTCTTATATCTCTATGTAAACTGTGTCTACCGATCCTCTTTCCTTTAAATTTTACCTTATTTTAATCATGTGTTTATGGGTGTGGGTCTATGTGTGGGTATGTGCATATAATTTCATGCTTTTGGAGACCAGAGGTGATGGGTCCCTCTGAAACTTCCCAACATGGATGCTGGAAACCAAACTCTTAAGTATTCGTGAAGAGCATTATATATAATCTTATCATTAACCCATCTCCTCATCCTCAGTTCTAAACACACACAGCCCTCTGCCTTCACATAATCTCCATTTGAATTTCTCTCAGGCTGCACCATTAAAATTGTTTGGTGTGAACTACATCTCTTCCACAAAACTGTCTCATTCTCTGGCAGTTTTGTCTCGGTCGTGTCCCTGGGTCAGAAACTCTCGTCATTCTCATCACCTTCCAGCCTTCCCCTCTGCCTAGGCACCAATTCACTTCAGTGAATATCTTCAGCATTATTCTCCATGGTGTTCCAGACCACTGCCACCTCCATCTGAACTACTGGAGTAGCTCACTAACCCTTCTCCTTGAATTTGGTTTGTCCTCTGTTGTGAATTCTTTCTGTACTACAGCAGTACACCCAGTGCCATATTATATGTCCTAGATATGTAATAAATGCTTTATCAGTTTCTGGAAACCCTATGGTCTTTCTCATATTCAAACTGTTATGTATGCTGACTCTTTCTTTCTATTCACACAACAGATTTCCTCAGACATTAGCTCTAAAATCCCTCCTCAAGAACTGAACATCAAAATTTTCGCAGTCTCCCTCAACATCTCATTTTTTCTCTATTGCAATGCTTGTATCTAATTATTATTATTTCATGCTTTGATGTTACAAGCAAAGAAAATATATTAATGCAGATACTGCATGTGAGTGTATATGCAGAATTATGTGATATACATATTCCTATATATCCAAACTCATAGAGATAAATGAATACAGATGAATTATTTGACGGTCTTTTCATGAGTATATACTTTGGTAGTTGTGAACAAAACATTATCTTTTAGCTACTATTTATGAATGGGTAAACAAATAAAGAAACAATGTATAGCATTAATTTTACTCTATGTATGGGTTCTGTTGTAGCAAGATGGAGAGCCTTGAACTAGAATATATCCCATAAGGACATCTCTATTACAAAACTGTGACCCTATGTAGGTTCATCTGACATGATGACAGAAAAATAAAATTAATTCTTCTACTGAGTGGAAGTCTTTTGAGCCTAAAATGTTCCTGGCAGAGAGAAAAAAAAAGAGAACCTTATTCCATTCCTCTATTGGATGCAGTTGCTGGCCTTTCTAAAAAGGCACACAGCACGATCTTGGATAGAGATTGAAGTGTGAAAGTTAGTAACTGACCCATTACAGAGATGTCCTCCAGTAACTGACGTCCATACCAATGTAAGTTCTAACCCCATTGATTTCCTCTCTTTAGACTTTACCTTTGCTCCCTTATTATCTTTCTCCACATTCTCCATAACTGAGCATCCCTGATGAACAGCTATCATATGAGAAAGGGGTCCAGGTCCTTATATTTAGAGCAATCTATGCTCTTTTCCCACTTTGAAATGTCTCTGACTTCGTTCTTCAGCTCCCTTCAAATTCCACTTGCCTAACATCAAACTCTCCTCTGAATTGTTCTTTTTTTTTAAACCCCAACTAGCCTTTGAAAGCTTTTTAAAGGAAAACATTACTTTCATCCTCTGTGGTGCGAGGTCGGCAAATCAATAACCCTGCTGGGTAAATCTTAAATGGAGCACACTCAGGTAACGCCAAAGGAGGAAGTAAAAGCTTGGGGCAGTTAAGAAAGGTGTCTAAGTCACTGCAAAATTATAAACATTTTTATTAACTCACAGATGCAGTGTGTTAGAATGGAAAAGGAAATCAATAGGTGAACAAGGGGACTGACTAATAAAGTTTCATGATTAAGACCAATCCCCAGGTGTGAGAATTAAAAGCCAAGAAAGCTTTCACCAAATAATAACAAATGTGTCTGGATAGTCCTGAGACTGGGAGTCCCTGGAATAACTTGACCAGCACGGAACTGATGAGAAGGATAAGATACTTATTAAGCATCCAGCATGGGTACTCATCCGTACACACCCAAGAATCTCCAGACAAATTAAGCTGGGTGATCTGAGATGTACAAGTCTTCCATCTACTAATTCTAAGAATCAATCATCGCCTAATGCCTTTTCTTCCTTTTCAGTTTTTCCTTCTCACATGTAAGAAACTAGTACATAGGTAGAAGGAGAATGGAAGGTGGCCCTAGCAACTTTGTGTGAAATCAATCTGCATAGAAAACTAGGTACCAATTGGTGAGAGTCAGTGAGGGGGAATGGAACACTACCTGAGAGACTCGGGTGGCCTCCTCAAGAAATTTTTTCATCTCATCCTCAGAGAATACCACGTTCATGGCAGATCCACTGGGAAAGGTGAAGGGAAAAACAAGTGAGTTTTCTTTACCATTTCAGAAGTAATGTATATTACATTTGATTGAACAATTCCAAGCAATGTCTTGTTCCAATATAGTAGAATAAAAAAAGAGTATTTTTCTTCTAAACTGAGTTATATTCCATATAACCACAAGGTCAACAAATCAAAGTAAAAAGTAGAAGAACTTAGGTGTGAGCCTCTCAAAAATCCGGCTACTCCCAGCAATTGAATAGCATGAGAATTATACTGTTGGATTCACAGCTCAGTACTTTGCTGGTTCCAGGTAGATCTTAATGGTTAAGAGGATTCAGTCAAGAGCATAATTTTTCTCCTGTTTCCTCAGTGTTTGTTATCAACAGCTAATCTTAGCATATTAGCACTCTACAAGGCAGGTCATTTTTTAGTCTCTATAGCAATAGAAACAATTCTTGAGTAACATTTACAAAACGATATGCAATCCCTGACAGAAATGTATTCAACTGTGTCCTTCCTTCTAAATACCTGAGAAATAATGTTATCTTAAGTAGATTTATTCTGTATTTTTGACACATTCAAAATGAGATGAGAAAGTAGGAAAGAAGCATTGGAGTAAGGAAGAAAAATTAACTCCCTCTTCTTTTAAAAGGTAATATTTTCTTGTTCTTTTCTAATTACTATAAAGCTCTGCATGAAGCAATTGCTGTATGGCTTGTGAGGGGGTGGCAAAAGCAATAAAACTGAGGGCTTGGAGCACAGGAAAGTGGAAGACAGATAAAACAGGCAATATTCAAAGTCTTGCTTTTAGTCCTCTTTAAACACATCCCTGTTGTTTAAATTGAATTACACTAATTCTTCAAAGTAGTATTTTAGACTGGTTTACAAAAAATGTCATTTCAATAAAAGGGCATGTTTTCTCTTCTTTTGAAATTTTTCATTATTTTAAAGGATCCCATCTCAAATTCCATTCACACTTCCAAATTGTGCACAGCAAATTGTGTTTCTCTTATTATCCCTTGTTCAGAGAAGTGATTCCTTACATGTGGTAACATCTGAAGAGACTACGTGATAATTCACAATGCCCCCTTTGATGATAGAACTTAGTTTCAGTGTTTAATATGAAAGATCCTCACTGCCCATGTTCCTCGCCATCATAATTCAACTACTACAGAAATCTGAACTCAAAAACTCAAAAATTTCAAAACAAAGACATTGTCCAAAGGAGCTGATGATAGTTCAAAAGATGTTATCATTTCTGACTACCAAAAAATAGATGATTCAGAAAGATCTTTGTTTGTGTTTTAATATTTTCTCTATAAAACCATCCCTCTTTAGTTTGTCAAGAAAATGCTGTTAGCTGTGTTGTTACTAGATGAGGATGGTAGTGTCTCCATTACCAGTCTCTGAAGAAAAGTTAAGCTGCAAAACTGAACATTGATCCTAAAACTTTATGTGTTCCTTTAGAGATTGTGGCTGGATTAACAAATTACTGCACACCAAACCATAGTGTTCTTAGCATGCAGCATGCATTTCTGTAGCTCCCAGATTTTGAACCATTGTTCTGGAAAACAGTATATTACCTCAAAACATAGGAAGGTCTCAGTAAGCAGGGATAGCCCACAGAGTTTGCAAATTCCAGTGCTTCGTTCTAATTCATAGGGGGAAAAAACAACACAAAGGGTATGAATAGTTTAAAATATGCAATAAAATGCAGACTTGTATCATTAGATCAAGGGGTAACCTAACTCTTTTTATTCCTCCTCTCAAAAGACTCCATTAAAATGTAAATTGGACACTGAGATACATAAAATTCCTAGTTTCTCATTCTAAATATCAAATCTAGTTCAAAAATAGTTTGAACCTCTTTTCATTGTCTGAATCTTAATGAGAATGCTGCTGTCTATTTATAATCAGCATTTAAGTGCAATCATGGAAACACAGCTACTTTACAGTAAATTCACTAAGCACGGTGCACATTCCAGCTGCCCTCTAGTTAACTTTGCTAGTAGTTAAAATTCAGGTTCAGACTCTTAAAAAGAGAACATAACAATGAGACTCTTGTTCTTCTCCTTACCAATGTGTTAACAGCTTTCCAGGGAGCCTGGGCCACCTTTAGCTCATCCAAGACAGCTGAGAAGATGGAGCGGTCCTCAGCCCTATCGATCTGAAGAGGGCTTGTGCCCATGATCTTGACACCATTCTTGTATAAGGGGACTGCCAAGTTGTTTGGAATCTGGCCTCCGACTGATATTATGCAGCCATTACATGCCTGGAGGAGACAATTCACAGTATCAAGCAGTGGAGTAACCTGAACAGGAATGGACGGCTGTGCTAATAATATCGACAGCATTTCCTCACTGTAATATTTATCACAATGCCAAGATTTCCATCCTTTTTACCAGGGCAGAACATTAGATTTTAACACAATGGATAAGTGTAACTTCTTTTGACTTTGCAGATATTCGCAGCCTAAAATCCATGCAAAAGCTCCACAGAAGTACATATGAATATCACTTGAGACATTCACATGGACATTTTTAATCAAATAAATGAATTGTATCATGTACTAGTCACTATAATCCAGGGGAACTAATGATCTACGATGATCCATGATTTCCTGGGACACTCTTGATTTTCCCTAAATACCTATTTTCCAAGTTGCTTTTTTACTCAGAGTTCTTTCAAAGTGCCCTGGAGAATAAAGTGCCCACTCCTACCATCTAATACTCCCCAATCTTATTCATCATTGGTCTACTCAACACAGTGAGAATACTTTATTCATTATCTACCACTATGTATGCTCCCATTAACAAATTCTTTACACCATCAAAACCTCTCAAGTCATTGTTCTTTTCCTTTTATTCCCTCATTTATCTAGCCTCTAACCAACTCTATGTTTACATCCATCTATTTCTCACCTCCACTCTAACATCCTAAATATCATCTCTTTTCTTTGGCTGATACCTTGGCATCACTTCCCTGTACTCAACAGAGCAATTTATATAGATAGATATAGATATAGATATAGATATAGATATAGATATAGATATAGATATAGATATAGATATAGATATAGATATAGATATAGATATAGAGAGAGACTTGGTCTTCAGTGAGCCTGTTTCCTTAGCTACACAATAGTGTTGGTAGCAATCATCCCACGAGGATACTGTAAAGATCAAATAGACATTTCAGAATAGACGGTTAAGGGCTAAGTAAAGAATAGTAGCTTCTATCTTATTCTTTCCTTGAAAGTTGTTAATTTCTTGGAAAAAGAGAAAGGAGTTTAATAAAAAAATTAAATATTGATAATTTATTCAAACCATTTTGCTCAACTTTAAACTATACTTTAGTCAAAATGGATCTCATTTTTAACTTCTTTGAAGGCCTTCACACATGAGAGCATGTTGGTTGAGCAAAGCTGACTTAGAACCATGTCACAGAAGACACCAGCCTTCTCAACCTGTGAGTCACAACCCCTTTGGGAGTTGAATATCCCTTTCACAGGTGGTACATATCAGATACCCTGCAAATCAGATATTTGCATAACAATACACAACAATAGCAAAATTAAAATTCTGAAGTAGCAACAAAATAATTGCATGGTTGTGGCTTTGTAATATGAGGAATGGTAGTCAAAAGTCGCAGCATTTGGAAAGTTGACAGCCAGTGTCTTAAGTTGTTCCTGACTCTAAGTAGAGGAATTATAGATATATACATAGAAATAGAATCCTGGCATTCCTCACAGGTTAGCCGTCCTCATTTTCATGGTCACTTACGTCTAGATAACCACAAGTAATATCCTGGAAAACAATACTCTAAAGTTTAGAATGTACCTCACATATTTATACATTATTTAGTGCCGAAACAATCCAATAGGCTCTCTAAGTCCACTTCACTGAAGACTGAACCAAGACCATGAAGCATGTGAGACAAACACGTTACACTTAGCTACCTCTCTAGCCCCTCGACTTCAGTTTCAGCTTCATTTCCTACATCAAAACCTAATTCCCTAAGTTAAGGTAACATGAGGACATTTCTAAACATTATCGAAGCTACAATCACACCAGAAATTTATTTTAAGCCCCTAACGAATTAAAAGAAAATACTTCAAATTTATTTGAGAACATTTTAACTTATTCTAACCATTAATCATTTTGATCAGTACTGATTAAATGCTGTAATTGAGGCACAATGCAAGATGAGAAAATGTAACTAGAAATAGTTTTTGCTTAATTAAAAATGGTCTTGAGTCCTATAATTTTATGAGTTATCTCCAATTTACAAAATTATACTGTATATACCAATGAGAAATATTATGCCTCATATTTTGATACTTTTCATTTTAGATAAGATATTACACTTAATGCAGAACATTTGCATCATATTTAACTACAACTAAACCAAATTCTAAAAATGAATTTTGTTTAAAGTCTTTCTTATTCTACTGTGCATTGTTCATTACAATTAATGTTTTAAGTCATCCATTTAGCTTTTCATATTACAGAAGTACCATTGTCTAACTAGACCTATAATGCTATAACTAACACAATTCAACCCTTAGACAGAGACAGTCCAGCAAAGTATACGTTGTGGAAGTGGGGGAAGTTATCCAAGGAAGACTCAAACTGTTAGTGACATAAAAGGTATTGTCTTGTACTTTCATATGAAACCTGGGGTGCACGCAAGTACGAGTGTGTGTGTGTGTGCATGAGCATGAGCATGTTCATGTGTGTGTCTGTGTGTTTGTGTGTTGAGATTGAGTCTTTATATGTTGCTCAGGGTGGTCTTAACTTCATAGATTCAAATTATCTTTTCTCCTTCATTTCTCTAAGTATCTGAGAGCACAGGTGCATATTAACATGCTCACTACACACACAGAGACACACACACCCACACATACACACACACACAAATGTTATTAACTGAATAAATATAAAAACAATTGAGGAAACATCTTAAGTGGGGTTGAGATATAACTAAAAGTAGCGTTTTCATTTATACTTTCCAAATAGAAATCTAGTGGAAAATAAAGAGATGTATGAACTTAAGCCCAGATCTCTATGACTCCTGTTCATTGTAAGGATTTCAAATAATAATCTGCTACATGCAAACAGATCTAGTAATGAGAAGCATGACGAGTATTCTGGTCTCTAGCAATGCAACAATATCAAGTCAATTACTTCAAAATACCGTAAGGACAACTTTCCCCTTATGGGGGACGGTCTAAGCAAAGTTGTACACTAAGAAAGATGTCATCTAGCAAAGCTGTGTCAGTGGTGGGCCCTGGCATCTTCTTTCCTGTACCCTTGGCACTCACACTGTTTGTAGCAAGAAAACACATACACTGTCAAAACTCAGATCGCTCCTCCAGCAGAACCTTGACATATAATCAGAAGAATAAATTACTGATTCTCTTGGTCACCCTGTAGAACACATGTTCCTTTCCTGAAAAATGCGTGATATACCCATGAGTGATGTCCACAGGCAAAGGACTATACTAACAGAATAGTTTCTAAGAAAAAAAGTATTAAAGACTGGTGGGAAGTGGATGTCAGAACTTCCCTCAAACCCTGTGACAAAAGCTTCCTCAGTGACAGCCTGCTTTAGTCACTAGGCAGGTAGGTCACTTCTTAGTTTTTGATTTTAGAAGTTCAGTCATGGTCCAAAACTAGACTAAGAGACCCACCATATTTGTTATTACTGCATGTAATTATGCCTTCCTGAGAGAGTCATTTCCTTTAGAAATGACTTAAATGGTATATTTCTGAAAACTCTTAGGCATGTTTTCAACTTTCTCTAAAACCATGCTGTGGACTACGCTTTGGCATTCGGCATCTCAGGATAAGATGAGGGCAATCTGCAGTGGAGATATGCCCTTTGTCAGATGTGATAAAGCAACATTGAGGAGCCTGCAGTCAGGGCAACAATGAAAAGAAACAGACATATGCACATCTTTGTATATGTTTCACAACACGCCCTATAGGATAACCTAAAGACACATCAGTGGAATGGTCATCATCGGTTATCCAACGTGATATTATCATCTTAAATGGTGATATTTATTTTAGATGCCAATTTTAGATGAAGAGCCAATATATTTATTTCTAAAATTCTTCAGATACATTCAGAGTTTCATTAAAAGTCATGTGTAAGTACATTTAAAAGTGGAATAGAAGTTTCTAAATATTCCTTAAATTGTTGCACAAGAAAATAGCTTAGAATTTACATGATGCTATTGCCTATGATGTTTTTGAATATTTTTAAGGAAGTATTTGAGTTTTCACGATAGATCATGGATCCCAGTTTTATTGTTATTAATGCCTTAAAGATAGAATGTCTGCTCTGGCTAGTTTTTAGATCAACTTGACACAAGCTAGAGGCATTTTCAATGAGAAAACCTCAATTGAGAAAATTCCCCCAGCCGATTGGCCCACAGGCAAATTTGTGACGTATTTTCTTTTTTGATGATGGATGTGGTGGGCTCACCCCAGAGTGGTGCCACCCATGGGTGGATGGTCCTGGGTAGTGTAAGAAAACAGACTGAACAAGCCATGAAGACCAAGCCAGTAAGTAGCATTCTTCCAAGGCCTCTGTATCAGTTCCTGAGCCCAGGTTCCTGCCTTGGGGTCTGCCTTGACTTCCATCAGTAAAAACTGTTACCTAGAAAAATAAGGAGGAATATACCCTCCCCTGCCACCAGCATGTTGTTTTCTGTTAGCATGTTTTTTCCCGACAATATAACTGTAACTAAGACATATCTTTCCTGCTAAACCTGGCATTGACGAAGTGCTGAAGAAACATTTACATGATGTACTTCTTTTGACGGTTATCTATCTGTCTGAGAATATAAAGGAGTCACATCAGTAAGAGAGCTAAAACATCTTCTCCATCATAGATGAATGTCATGATATTGTATTTAGATGAGTAGGTCAGGGCTAAGCAGACACCTATGGCTATACATAGGTAGGTACTAAATATCTATTGTTCTTTATAAGCATAACGTTATTACACACTACACTGCCATAACCCACAATTCCACCTCACCTTTACAGTTCCCGTGTATGCTGTGCCTTCATCCTTGTATTATTCCTTAACTAAAAGATGGTTTATGCAATTTTTAAGAACCTCACACAAGACAGAGGTTTTCTCAATCAAAACTAGAATTCAATACTGTGGCTCTGATTCAGTGTGTTTTCCCACTTATAGGGCTGTTCCTTTGTGGTGATGAATTAACTAGAATGGTATCAAAGGCCCAACTATTGGATCTCACTATGGAATTTTCCAAAAGTTATTTATATAATTATAATATAACCTGCTCTACAAACTTAACAGTAACCATAAATCACTAGTCCATGGAGAATAACACTCAATAATATTGGCATGAGGATAGGTCAATGACTGCAAGAGAAAGTCTTACAGCAACCAGAATCATTTGGAAAAGACTCATTGATCTGAAAACTGAAGGGTAGTAATAATGATTTCATCTGATTGGGTAAGGAACGAACTGGTCACTGGCAAACAGCTGGTCTGTCTCCTCTGAAAACTGTACATCATTAACCACATCATTTATTGTATGTAGAGATGACCTTTGAAATCATTTCCAATAATATTTACAGAGACCCCTCTTTGCTAGTTAATATGTTACTGGCATGTGTGACCAAGCAAAGTTTTCACTACAGTTGGAATGCATACAAACTAAATGGGGAATGTTCTCTTAAAATGATCATTCTGTGCTAAGACCTCAGAAATAAAAGGCCAGGGCAATTGTTTTCCTCAGAGTCTCACTACAAATTAGGCTATGGAAGAAATTGGTGATATTTCCTGAGAAAAGTTACAATATAAATATACACACATGAATATAATTATATATAAGGTATGCACTGAATCTCTGTATCTCTCTTGTGTTTCTCCCCTCCCTGTGTTACCTCCTGGTGGTAGATGTCTAAAATTCTCTCCAGAGACAGTTCTTCAAAGTACAGCTTGTCACACTCATCGAAGTCAGTGCTCACAGTCTCCGGGTTGCAATTCACCACCACCGTCTTCTTGCCAAGCTGGCGCAGCGTGCGGATGCTGGAGACAGCACACCAATCAAATTCCACACTGCTGCCTGCAGAGACAAGGATATGGGGGAAAGTAAGGAGAGGAAAAGAAATATGTCTCCAGCCAGTCCAGGCTAAGGAAGAGAATGCCTTTCAACTAAAATTTAAAATAAAACTTTAGACCTGTTTACCAGCTCTGATAATAATAAGAAAAGTGGGGACTGATTAAACAATAATGAAATGTTGGCTTGATTTGTACTTAAGCTTAGTAATAGGCATCTCCATGTTTGAAGAAATCAGAGTCTCGAGGTCAATGGGAAATACTTTTAATTATAAAAAAAAACCTTCATTTACTGAAAGAAATTCAGAGTGGAAAGGCTGGCCTCAGTGTGCTGAACAGCTAAGGCAGCAATCAGAACACCTGAGGTCTGCCTTTAGCCCCTCCACTTAGTGACTCCTAGAGGCTTACCCAGCAGTCCTTGAGGTGACCTGCCCCTTTGACATATCGTCATTGTTTGAAGAGCCCTGTCCTTTCTAAGAATGAGTGACCTTCTATGAACTAATCTGAGGCATAATAAAAACCTAAATGACTCAAATTATCATTCTGCTGGGATGTCATAGGTGCCAAAGCACATGTACTAACTCTTTGTATTAGGATATTATCTTCTAAAAAGTCATAGCAAAATATACTGTTTACCCACAGGTAGCAGCTTGCTCCTCTATGTTAAGTATACACTTGCTCATCCACTTGGCTTTTCTTCTCTGAACCACTGTGTAAAGTGATGGCGGTATATGGGCCACATAAAAAGTAAAGGTTGAGAAGTTCCAAAGAGACGAGCTTTGGTGGCCATGAAGGTCTTGAAGTTGTACAGCCATCAACCAAGTATTGTGTACAAACGGAGATGTTTACACAGATGTGTTGGAAACAAGATTCCTAACACAACAATGTTTGGAGGTGGCCCCCTTATGGTTAGATTCATGCTTTAGGATCAGTCTTGTGAGGGAAGTTGAGTTCTTTATGCCCTCCTTTCTTAACAAGACAGAAAATTCTGATGAATTATAATGACACAAAAGGAGACAAAATTTATAGTTGAGACCTGTGCTTCAATCCCACTTATCTGTCCTTAAATTGCTTCTTAAGTTTGAGTGTTATTTCTCTGGATCTCAGTTTCCAATGTTGCAAAACAATTTTTATAATAACATTTGTTTAGTGAACTCTCAGAGTAATCGAATCAGTATTTATAAAGGGCACTAGACAAACTGCAAAGCTCTATGTAAGCATGTCGTCATATTACCAATGTGATATGGACCACAGCCCAGCACCATCATTCCGTGTTCATCAAACTTGATATCATGTTCCTGAGAGGAGAATAGAAAATGTTGACATTATATTGTTATTATTCCAGCTAATTAAAATACTTGCCCCATCTCTAAGTTTGTCTTTCTCCCATGCACCTCTAGTAGCCCCAGAAAATCCCTAAGTATAACATGGGACAAAATCTCGCAAAAGCTCTACTTATTTTGAAGTTGATCTGCTCAATATCTACAACTTAGCCATGAGAATGCAGCATGGTCACATCTTCTCTTGCTTGCTTGATTTCACTGTTAAGGCAATTCCAATCAGAAAGGGCACAGCAACTCCTTATGGCAGCTGTCCCTCATGGTCCTTCTTTACCACTTCCTTACCAAGGTCAGCAGATAATCAGAGATGAAAATATACATTCCCTAATGTGGGCTACCCCTAAGGCCAGAGCTTTCTACATGTGATGTTTGTGTAGTTCCTACCTGGCCATTGTAGGTAACGTACAGGTAGTTAGTAACCGATGGGTATTCTGCAGCCAACGTATCAATCTGCAAGAGAAAATTCGTTACTTGGCAAGGATTTTACTCTCCCCATCACAAATTTTAAAGACTCGAATTGTTGTGCTCCTTTCATATTTCTATAAATATCTACTAAGATATGTATAATCAAATCGCTTCCTGATTCTACAAACAAAAGGCACAAAAGAAATAACAATATAATCTAATGTTCACTTGAGCAGTACGTAACTGGACATCTCAGAGCACCTTGGATCTCTGCAATACTACCTCCCACATAAAATGTTCATAAGTCACCAAAACTGCTTCCCACTCAACTCACCTTACCAAGTAGTTCTGTATTGAAACCTAAGTCAGACCAAAATAATCTGTACGGGAAGATGTTTTTAGTTTGCAAATCAGTGTATAGGATTTAAGTTAGTAACAGCACTAACGGGTGACACAAATACCATAAAACCCAAATAGGCAATGGGGAATCTCTATCTCATTGGACATAATTGGAAAAAGTAAAATCAATTCTACTCTCAGAGGCCACTAGCTCAGCTTAGTGAGCAAGAATTTGGGACTGGCAGGGCAAGCTGGCAAAGCTGGTAAGAAAGAAGAAAGGTAATATTCGCTGAGCAGAAAGTATTTAGACTCCAACTTGTGACCTAAGGGTTTATGTGTGCGCCTTAAGCCCACAGAGGAAAGTCAATGATTCTAAAGGACAAAAAGCAGCTGGTGGTACTTTAAGCCAAGACACTCCTTCCATTAAAAGAAGAAAGAAAAAAAGCCAACCAAATGGCATACCTATGAACGTTCATGTGTGATTGTCATGAATATTAGATTAAATCATTATGTCTAGCCCCATCGCGATGAATACTGAATGAACCATAATGATGGGGCACTTAAAATAAAGTATTGCCCTTTAAAAAGTAAGTGCCCAAAAAGAAAATGATTTTTTTTTCAGAAGCTCGGCCCCTGTGCTGATCCATATATTATTACACCAAGAATTTCTGTCACTACCTATATGTTTGGACATGGGGCAAAAGCAGAAATAATTTTGGTCATTTTCTTTAAAGCGTAGAAGTCCTACCTTCTTTATGGCTAGAATCCATTAATAAGTGAGTACATACCATAAATAAAGGTCATTGAGCCTATAATTCATGGTTCTAGAGAAGCTAAATAGGAAGGTGAACCCCCCAAAAAAAACACGTAGTTATTCTCCTGGATATCGGAAGTAGACAAGATTGCCAGGCAAAAGTTAGGAGCTTGGGG
>LOEQ01004020.1:39316-54607 GCA_001685075.1 Bramus lutescens
ACACAGACAGAATATTGTATACATAATAAATAAATAAATATTTTTAAAAAGTAATTACATACAAATTACTAATTATGAAAAAATATCCCAGTATAGATTATTGTAATTCTGATCCTTAATAAATCACATTTTATTTATAGTGATTATTTTTATATCTTTATGTCTCTGCTTATAATTTGATAAAGGTGAAAATCAAGGAACAACCAGCAAAGTACATCATACATTTGAGTATATCTAAATAGTTCCACTCCATTCAATGAAAGAGACTTCCAGTAGGCCTCACCTGAGTGAATGGAAGCAAAAGGTATAGTCTATACAATGAAATACTGTTTTGCTTCTGAGTAACATAGTTATTTATAATTTTAAATTTATACTCACCCCAAAACAGAAAGAAAATACATTAGGTAAATAAAATATTAAGTTTTGCATGGACATAGGTTCCAAATTTATATCTAACATATAAAAAGGGAGCATCCTAAGAACTGGCAGAAAACCCAGACTGGGTATTCTTGGATGTTATCATCTGTTGTTTCAATAATAAGTCTATTTGAAGATCTTTGTCTTTCTTTAAAAAAAAACAGGTATTATTTCAACAGAGGAGCTTTTCAAATACCACATATGTCCTACTGAGCAACAAATATATAACTTCGGTGCATACATGATTTTCACTGACTTCTGGACGCTAGTCACATCCTACCGTCGCTCTCGGCTCTGCTAAGAAAGGAAAGAAAAAGGCCCAAGATAAAGCAAAGCACATGCACTAACCAGTTAATAAGTGGTTCGTGGAGGTCAATGCAAGGAGAAAAGGAATGGAAAGCAGAGGACCACAAGGAGGACAACGAGGAAGCGGGAGGGACGCAGAAAGAGCTCATTAAGCCAAACTGGAAAGTCACCTGGATTTGGGCCACACCTCAGGCATTTTATCCCTTCCTGTCCTAGGTAGCATTCTTGTGTCCAGTCCTTAAGGCAATAAAGATCATTATAGCTTTCACTCTTTAAAAATGGACATTGAAGTTCTGAAGGGAAAGAGCCCAGGCATTTTGGGTATCAACATGAGACATGTCATTCCAGCACTCCATCTCTGTGACTTTATGTACTGTAATGGCATCTTGGGTATTATTTACCAGGCAAGAACACCCTAGAGGTCAAGGCTCTCTGAAATTGTGCCTCTTTTTCCTGTTTAATTTTCATTTTCCCTTTACTATTTAACTCCTCGACATCCAGCATCATGCAATACTTTAAATATAAACATATATACATATAAGTAAATATGTTAGACATTGCTATTAATAAAGCAAATGTTTTTGAAGAATATCCTCTGAGATATCTGTGCCTTTAAAAATTCTTTTTGCATCTTCTAAATGCAGACTTGAGGATTCTTCCCTGTCAGGCTCCCTGCATGTTTCCCAGATCAGCTCTAGAAAAGGTCATGTTCATTACAATACTTCTGCTCTAAGTGAGGTCAACTATTCAGGCAGGAAAGCATGCAGCTCACAACATGACAGCTACACGGACCTGATCTCCAACTGTCTGTTTAAAAGGCATGTCTCTAAAAAGCTTTAGAAAAGGGTTGGTGGCTAGAAATGAAGGCAGAGGTGCTGAGGTGGAGTCCCTGACTTCCCCTGGTCAACATGACACACAGGATGACTCACACCCCGATGTGGCACAGTTTCACCATCCATAACAAATAGGACCATGCTATTTTCTGACTGTATCATACATAATACAAATATGCTTCAAGGTCTCCAGAGAAATGTGGTTGCCTTCATTACAGTCTCTGGGTATTCCTTAACCTTCCTTACCAAGCAAACCAGATCCTTCAGGACAATTGAAAAGATTTATGAAAATTTCTTGTCAACTTCAAAAATGTACAAATTTGAAGGTACAGATTGTTTTCTGGAAAAGTATAAAAACATTGTCTATTTTCAATAAGTAATAAAAACTTTATTCTGCACCTGTAGACATTCTTGTGCCTATCTATAAAATCTCTATTGAACAATACAAAATAATTAGATAAAGTTTCTTTTATTAGTAAACAGCTCATTTAGATCCCTCCTAGATAATTAGAGGAAAATGAGAAGCTAACAGTGCTGATTTATGCTGTCCTCCGCCACACTCATTTATTTCCCACACCATCCATCTTGCAATTAGTAATTTGGTTGGTCCTTTTAAGCAACCAGGAATCATGTGTTTTATTTCCTTCTCCTTTCTTTGCTATAACTGAGAAATTCAAATTTTCATTAAGATCAATAATGTTTTTTTATTTAATTGGTATGCTATCATATGAATTTTACTAAGTGCTTGCTTTTACGCTGATTCCCAGGAAAATAAAAGATGAATAGATAGCTGCAAATCATTTGCAAGTGTTCCAGGATCTATGCTCTTCCTTGGAAAGGTGATGTTTATTTTATGTTCTAAAAAATCAAGGGAAGTTCCTACTATGAAAGACTGGTGGAAAAGTTTATTATTCAAGTGGGATGGCTCAGCAGATAAAAGGGCTTGCACACAAGCCTGAAGACCTGAGTTCAGTCCCAGAATCCACAACGGAAAGTGGGAACTGACTTCCAAAACATGTCCTCTAACTACACATGCCATAGCATGTGCATTTACTCACACATCACACACACACATGCACACAGTCACACAAATAGTACATCTTTAACTTAAAATGTATATCAAGACTTTTAAATATTTACTATTCACCCTTAGTGAAATTTATAATTTAATTTCGGAGGATGGTGCCATGCATATAATAACTATAGAACAATGGTACTGTGTAGTTTTAACCACTACAACTGATGATCAAATAGTTAGATAACATTTGGTTTAACCTCTGCTCTTACACTGTCTTCGTCGAATAGTTAAGACTCTTCCCTTTCATTAAACCTAACATATAAAACAACAGTAACCGTGACGTTTCACTTGCGAAGGAGAATCCATGCCCTCTCCCACTGCAGCTTGCTCACTGTGCACCTGTGGCTTCCCTCCTGTCTCCTTGGGATCTATGTCGGTAGACTCTCTCAATTGTCTCCCACTCTTCTCTTCCCATCCCCCTTCTATGATGCATCTGATTGCTGAAAGGATTTTACTTCTGATTTATTTTGTAGTAACTTCTCTTTTTAAGATGGGGTATTTGAAAGGAAGATGTACTTCCTTTAGACTCGAAGCTTATCATGAACCACGTGAGAAACGTTGGGGATCAATGTGAGTGTTCAGCAGCCCTCATCTATAGAGTAAAGTAAGGATGAATTCTTCTCAGACCACTCATGTTGAGACATGAGATGTGTGTAAGAGCATTAGGCCTCTAAGTTTTAACCTTCATTAAATTTCCCTGAACTATTGTTTCCATTTTTAATGTGTCCATCAATGAAGCCTATCTATGTGTAGCTATTTATACAGACTGTAAGTTTTCTAAGACAGGTTAATGACAAAAAATTATTCTTCATCAAAAGATACTGGACATAATACAAGGCCATGAAACATAGGTACCAAATAAATATTTATTAATAAATACTAATAGATAAACATGGTTACTAATAAAGGAAAATAATATCAAGTAAACACCCAATCTATCATAATGCTGCTAGACATAGTGACAATATAGATAACCTAGCAATTATTGATGATTAACAGATTTATGCTTACACACTACTAGAACATGTGGTTTTAAAGTTTTTAAATTTTTTAGATATGTAAAATTAATGTACAGAAGTATATGTAACAATATAAATTATCTGAATATCACTCTGAAAAGCTTTTGAGTAAAACATCATGTCCATACCAGAATCATAAGAATGTTTCCACACTTGAAAATTACATAATTATCATCAAAACTATGAAATTACTACTTAACTAATTAATAAAGTGTTGTTCAGACATTAAATATTTTGTGTAAATTTTTGTATCGTGTATGATTAAATAGATTCTTAGTTAAAATTAATAGTCATCTTATTTTCATGAGATCACTTAAAATAGCCTATCTCATCTTATAAAACATAAAAGCAAATTTAAAATATAATGCATTTTTGTATTAGTTTTGAGACATAAAATTTCGCATAGCGATATTTCTGTTTTAAAGAAAAATATGCTTATTTATGTATGCTTTGATTTTATTATTCTCAAAGAACCTCACCATAGCCAGGAAAGACAGCACAGACCTGTAACCCCAGCACCTCAGAGGTAGAGGCAAGAACATCAAGAGATCAAGGCCCCCCTCAGTCAGCCAGTGAGTTCAAGGCAAGCTAGGGTTTCCTGAAATACTATTTCAAAAACCAAAGGAACAAAGGAAAATTTTAAAAAAACAAGTTTATTATATGGGAGACTAGGAATATGAAGACAAAAGATATAAAATATTAGTATGTCATGACTGGGAAACTGGGTTTCCTGTCATGTTTAACACTTCATATATCACATATTCAGCAGCTCATATGTCAGTCTATCAAAATAAGAACAGGGCATTTATTATAATTAGGATAAAACTGAGAAATACACTAAGTTAGTATTGTTATGAAGGAACATAAGGCCATTTTCTAGGAACCAGTTCAGAGGGTTGCAATGAGGTATCCTGCTGTCTGCATCCTGTTCTACATCCAAAAGAATAAACAGTACTATAAACACATGTCATTCTAAAATATACAAATAGCAGGCAAATATGCTATACTCATATATGTTTCTCTGAATGACTTCTACATTTAAATTTTTAACCCAAAATTATAAATTAACACCAGGAGCTAAAGTACAGACATTCTTATTCTTATGTCTAAGTTATAACAACGCTTGGACAACAACTTTTCCTTGGAAACTTCAATCAAACGTAAGCACAAAGTGTTCTTGTCTGATTTCGCCATGCCTTGTGAGCAAGTTAAATAAGAAGTCAATAGAAGCTAGTATGTGTAGGAGAGGGCATTCAAAGGGACTATTCCAGCTAAGGTGACACCCGCATTATTACATCAGCCAGAAGCTTGTGGCTGCAGGGAAATGGCCGACATTACTGAGCTTAATTTAGCACTTGAATGCCCAAGCAGAACTCACTAGGCTTGCCTGGGATTGTCTCCCTAAGCTATAGGAACGCCTGTGATTTTTCAGCACCTACCAGTGGGCACAATTTATCACGAAACACAGTCAAGTGCAGGTGAAAACTGGACCCTTGAAACTTGCGCTTTTCCATTCTTTAGTACATTGACTACAGCAGTAAGGGGCAATGAAATAATATTATCAGAATTGGCATAGCATAAAAACCACAGAAGCCCATAGAATATTGAATAAAGATAACTTCTGCATTTTCCAGGAACCAATAGCAAATTTACGTCAATCATTCATATAGAAATAAATCCAAATCTTCGCTTCTAAAGTTTACGTGATATAAAATATATCTCACTGTTTCTATAAACTGCTTTTGAGCATCTAAAAATGATGGAAAACAAATCCCTTTCAATAGTTACCTCTTACATGACTTATGTAAATGCTATCGTTGAATATAAAAGTCAGAGGGTAAAGTGGACCATTCCAGGAAAACTGCAATGGCCATAATGTTGGGCTGCCTTCCATTTGGTAACGTAACATGAACAGGTTTTCTCTCTTTAAAACGTTCACTTGAAGAAAACTGCAAAGCTTAATGCAGCTTTGGTATAGCCAGTTATTTTTCTAAAAATGCAGTATCTTCTAACTTAGGTGGGTGTAATAACATCCTCGAAGTGGTTATATTAGAAATAGCTATTGAATCCAAAAGAATAATGTTTGGAAACACAAATTTAGAGCAACAGACAGAAAATATGGAAGGGCTTATATTTTTTCGAGTCTCTACATATTCATTTAAATTTTATGCTTACCTTTCTAACTGAAAACTGGCCAATTCAAGTTGATGCTATAAGTAAAATGTCTGGGGTATAAGGTTCTAAAATAATTCCTGCTCACACATAAGCCTTCTTTTATTTCCCTTTATTCTTTGGTTATAGCAATGACATTCCAGCTATGAAATCTCTGTGCCTATGTTTGTGTAATCATCAGTAATACAATTAAAATATCTATCATAGGTGCCAGATAACTACTGTGCTTCTATTGGCAAAGGTAACTCTGCTGGAGGTACTTATTACATGTAGTCTTAGTTCTTCTAGATGGTACCTAGCATACCTGTTCAAACCCATAAGCAGATGTGTTTCTGCGTATGTGTGCACATGGTTAATTCCACTAGAAATTCAAACAGTGGTAACTTCTCAAAGTCCTTGCAAATAATCTATCAACATATCAATGATCTATTAATGTGCAGTAATGTGCAGTTAATAGGTATATTTGGTAAGTACTAGACCTCTAAATTCCAATGCATATTCCTGTGTGTGTGTGTGTGTGTGTGTGTGTGCATGCATCCTACATGACCCATTCAGTAAAGAGAAACTATACAAAGTCTATGCGAATAGTTCACATCAATGGTATTACATGGTGTTGATTAATGTTAGTATCCCATTTATCAGTTTGATGAACTGCCTAGGATGGGCAACTTCCCTAGTACGTTCTTCAGCAGCGATAAATAACTAAAGACAAAACAAAAGTCAGTGAACACAAGTGGAAAAGGCAGATGTTTTGGCTGAAGCGGCCTAAATAATGGCAATCATCTTAATTAATAAATATGAATATTGCTTTGAAAGTGCCATATATCCCATTTCTGTGCTCAGGCATTGGCAACTACGATGATGAAAACTGAACACGGGTATGGAAAACACTCAGGGTTAAGACACTGAGGTCAGGGGTCAAGACACCACAAGGACACAGCCCACAGAATCAACTAACTAAAGCACACAGAAGTTCACAGAGGTAGAAATGGCAATCACAGAGCCTATATAGGTCTGACCGATGACTTCTGAATGTATGTGATGGTTATGTAGCTTGACATTCCTGTAGGACTCCTAATAGTTGAAGCAGGGACTGCCTCGGACTCTTTTTGCCTACTTTTGAGACCAATAGGGAAAATCCTGGTCTTACTGTCAGTGGCCTTACAGCTGTCCTATGCCAATTCACTCACTCTCAGACCAGAGTTACTAAAACAGATAGCACAGTATCATAAATAAAAGTAAAGAATGATACCTGGTAAATACATCAGCAACTTCCAAATGTATCTCTTAAAAGTGAACCCTTAAATGCATGTGTCTAAGGTTATTTACAGTTGTTATTTAAGGGGGAAAAGTAAAGTCCTCTTTGGGCACTTGGCATGTGCCAGGAAACCTTGATTCTTCATTATTGGAGCTTCACAATCAAAACTATTGTACATACATTAGCAGAAAGAATATGAATCTGGAGTGAGTAGTGAGCCCATAATTCCACAGGTGGTATATAGTATAATAAGCTAATCCATATGGCCCCTCAGCCTGGATATCTTTGACACAGAAGGGAAAAGCAAGGTGAAACAACCCATGTCAAGCGTTCCATACTTTCCATACTATCCCATTCTCCCAAGTGAGAGACCGATGTCTATTTCACCAGCCATCTATGTGAAAATTGCAAAAGGATGTGTGCCCATGACCCCAGAGATATGCAGAGGCAGGAAAATTCTGGAGTCTTCTCAACATACATCAAATAAGTAAATACCTCCAGGGCCCACATACCAAAGTTAGATTTCCAATGTAGGAACAGTTAAGATTTAAAAAAAAAAAAGTAAAGCCCCAACAAATGTAAAAAGAACAACAACTGGTCTTTTCAACACTTATCCAAACTGGCAACATGCAAGTCCACTCCTTGATGTCAATTGATGAAAAAGGGTTTCTAATATTTGGGGAATTATGTGACACTAAACGTTTCTGGACATTTAAAAGCTTCTGAAGAAATCAAAGACCTCATATTGGTAAAAGTGATTAAAACTGGGTCATAAAACTTGGGTCTCAAATACTTAGAATCGGTCGACTTCGATATCCTTTTGACTTCAGACCCTTATATTCCATAGAAGAATTGAAGCCGCTAGCCACAGTGGTCACATCCACTCTGATTTTTTATGTAACAGAGCAACCGCCACAGTGCTATGTGTTAAATTAATGGAACTCAAAAAGAAAGAGAACAGTACAGACAGGCTCTCTCAGATAATTAACACAAAATTTGTTTCCTGCTTTTTGAGTCTCAATACAGGTCTTTAGATCTTAAGCTATAATAAGCATCAAAACATATTTAAATGGTGATAGATAATGTTTTAGAACTTTCAAATTATTTTAAAACACCTATGGTAGCTTTGTGCAGATCATATGAACAAAGGAAAGAACGCTTAATTATGAATGTGTTTATATCAGAAAATGCAAACTAAAGTTGTCAAATTGTCAGCAAGTACATGCAACAGAAGCTGAAGTCGAGATAGTATAAGTCGCCTACAGCTGTGAATTAGTTATTCTCCTTTTCCAAACACCTCTTTTCTATCCATATACACCTCTTTCTGCCTCATTGGACTCTTAACCTGAGTTCTGGCTGTAACAAAAACTATTCAATCAAAACATTAAGTTTGCCCCCAAATCAGAACCTACATCAAATGCACACTTCAATCACAATGATATCTGGGCTCTCCACGCAGGGTTTGTTTGGCATACTGTGAGTTTCTAGCGCCCCCGTGTGGTTTTTCCAGAGGGTCTGAATTGGCTTTTGAAATCTGTTGCCTAAAACTGGACAGTGGTGTAATTCAACAGGGAAGTTCTGCTAGTGTCATAAACCAAGAAAAGAAACCCCAAGTCGGCAAAATCCTTAGACAAATGTATAGGCTCCATTCTGTCTTATTTGCTGACTATTGTTCATTCAACATAAGCTCTTTCAAAAATGACTACGGGCGACGGTGGCCAGTCTCATCTTTGCTTGGCAAAGTCCCTGTGTACAAAGTCAAGGATTTAACATGGGTAATTATTCCATAAAATTTTCAAAGACCAATCTTATTCCAAAGAAGAATCAGTTGTTTCGTTGCTTGCTGTTATGCACACACCTCAGTTAGGCAATGCAATAGCCCCACTATCGGTTGTCATTGCTAAACACATGAGCAGCCTACCTTCTGGATCTCCCACTATCCTCAACATTTTCCGTAATAAGCGTGCATTTCCCCTAGTCATTTGAAAAGAACTTATACTATGAAATCTTTCTTTCTCTAAGCACGTCCCTAGGCTTGGAAATGAGATTCCTCCCAAGCATCGGTGTGTTTCAGTGTATTAGAGAGAGAAGATAAAGATGACTTATATCTTCGTTTGGTAATAGATGCTCCTTTTTTCGAAGATATGTGTGTAAAACCTGTCTAACTCATAGGCATTCTTCAAATAAAAAATAATAAAAGGATAAATTTTAATTACCTGACATGATCAGAATATTAACATGAAATGAAGTTTGTAATTAATTGGTCACGAAGAAATAAAAATTGTAAGCTAGTCAGAGGTAGAAAGGCTGTTGAGAGACACATGAATGTGACTTATTCATATGCTGAACTGAAAGTCCACATCTCAAAAATATCAGTTGAATGTGAGAGGAATATATTCTCTATCTACATATAGATTAATATTTGAAGCAGAACTGGGCTTCAAATCTGAAATGAAAATGTACATACTACTCAAATATTGTTTGCTGAATTTCTGATTAATAACATGTAAATTAATACATATTTATAAATGTACTCTAATTATTATGAGCTCGAAAGACTTATTTAAAAATCATGTTTGATGTCAACAATAAAAGTATAAATAACTCAAAATATCAATAAATATATTTCAAAATTATATGAGAAGCCACCACTCATCTGTTGGCTATAGCTACCTTTTCCTAATGGCACCATTTAGCCCACCAAAGTAGACTTTTGACTAACTGCGTAAGAGAACCACTCAAAAGTTCACGAGAAATACGTAGAGTGGTTCAAAGCAACCCTCTTACCTGTTGAGTCCTTTCAGTGTCTTGTCCATGTTTAAAATGTCACGCATCTTATACAAGAACCACTTATCGATAGATGTGAGCTTCACAATTTCATCGAGGGACATGTTGCTTTCCAGGGCCTGCGTGAAGAAGAGCAAACACATTCCTGGGCAACCATCTTCTAAATGGCTTAGTTAGTTGGAAACATAAGAGCCTTTCCTTTCCACGTTGGTTAGAGAGCCTGGGGTCAAGTTACCAACTGAGATATGAGACTGAATCATTGGTGTTCCCTGAAATAAACTTAGGGTTCTGTTATCTGCACCCACAAATGGCATACAGAGGAAGCATTTTGAGCCCCCAAGAGGAGTGTTCAGAACAGTCTCAACAGGTCCTGCCTCCTCCTTTTTGTTTGGCCAGGTTACTACTTTGTAAGCCATCATTTGGAATTAAGAGGGATCTAGTGACACTACAGCTCCGCTCTCTCAGCAACTCCCACTGTTCTCTTAAGCTCTTAACAACTTCTCAAGAATAAAATGCTAACTACTCCCTGAGCTGAACGCGCCAGATGACTCTCAAAACCAGCTCTTTCCAACTAAAAATGTGCCCATTGCTATTATGTATGGTTATACAAGTGTACATATAACCAGTGAAAAATAATAAACATCTAATACCTATTTCCAAACTGTTTTAGAATGACACTTTAGATTTTTAAGCTCAGAAGAGAAATGCTCTTAACTAGAAACTCTGCCGTTATACTAGAATCAGTGAAGTTTGCTCTACACGAAGCGTTGCTTATTTCTACTGTCAGGAAGTCCATGATTGTAAGCTGTGAGCTACAGCAAGGTTCACAATTCACTCAACTAGATTATAATAACATTTAATGAAAGCACTCAGAGTCACACACTTATTTTCTAACTTTATTCATATTACTCTTAGTAATTCACAAAATGCCAGGCATACTGTAAGACCTCCATTGATCATATTTCCTAAGAGATTAAAAGCTGCCAGCCATTAACGAAATGAGGTGCACAGAAAGTAAGTCACTTGTGCTTTCCACAGATCAAATAAAGAGTACATCTGATGATGCAAAATTAACAGGGGTCTAGAACCTGGTGCCCATCTCCGACGGAGAACCTAGAGTCAGACCCCGCTTCCATCATGAAGCAAGCCTGCTCGTCTTGAGCCTTCATCTTTCCACACTGCAACTCTGTCATCTTACCCCACTGTAATGAAGTCTATGGTGACCCCAAACACATTTGAGGTTGCTCAAATGTTCTTCAAATCAAAACTAATGCCCTGCATTCTCCCCAAATCAAGAGGTGATGATCCAGCCATCCTGAAATAAGACAGCTGCTAAGACCAGACCTCAGGGTACCTTGCCCTTTTCTGAGAATCAAGAAGCAGGTGGAGATTTACGCCCGCCCTTCATTCTTTTCCCTTTCAGCCCTGCACTGTCCTTACGTTCTTTGTCAAAATCACAAGTTCCTGGTTGCTGTGGATATGAACAGTAGTGATGACCTCTAACAAACAGAAGTCAGTTCCTTGTCCCAGCACTCTGGCAGACAATAATTTATATCCCCAAGCCTGCACTTCTTGCTTATACACAGCACGTTCTGTGCAGGATGAACCTCCATACACTTGCCCTGTATTCCCATCCTTTGGAGGTCTGTTAGAAAAGAATGAGAGATTTCCCTGGGTTTTACAGCCTGCCTGGGAACTAGGAAATGCTGTCCTTTTTCATCTGCTTGAAGTGGCAGAAACATGATTACTAGACTCGAGGAAAAAATCCATTTACCACTTTTCCTGCAGGGGAGAAGATAGACAGACAGACAGAGAGAGAGATAGATGTATTTACACATCCAGACCCACACATTTGAAAGTCATGGAATTTTTTTAAATAAAAGACTAAGAGAGAAACAATAAATGAAATGACCTCCAGAAAAATCTCACTTTGTTACTGTACCTCCAACACAACAGAAAAACATAATTTGACACCCAAATTAGAAAGTATTCATCAAAGATACTCTCCCAGAGAATTTCAACAGGACTTAACTATCTTATGTGTAGAAGCCATAAGAATGAGAATACTATATATCAGATGCTATGAAAGAAACAGCCTTGCTCTTCCTCAGCTCTCTGCAGGACTGTCCCTAAATGCTGCTGAGCTGCAGTGATTTCAAATCAAAAGCTGCATTTTTCTGTTTCTATGAAAGCATTATATAAGTCATATTCTTCTATAAAATTCATATTTTCACTAACTCATCCCACATGTACACAAACATAAAATGGCCAAGGGAGCCTTGTGAACCCAGTGTGGTTTGCCACTGTTGGAGGATTAATGCCTGTGCTTCTTTAAATGTCAAAAAGCCATTTAGGGATTTCTGACCAGAAAGATTCCAGCTGCCCAAGTCACCTTTCATAAAATCAGATGAGCCGAAACTTCAAAACTCTAAGCACAGTAAATATGAATGGAAATTAAAATGGCACTTAATTTGCATGAAAAGGAAGTGGGGGATGGAAGTGAGAAACGTAGGGCTTTTTGTTCTAAAAGGAACACCACTAAGATAATGACAAGGAGGAGTCTACCATCACAGTCTAGATAGCTTGGTGTTTAAACACAGAGAAGCAGGAGGGATTAGGATGTGCTGTATGATACCAATGTATGGATCTGCTCTCTAAATACAGTCATATGCATTTGCAAGGAGCACTGATAAAGGTTACAAGAAAGGACAAATCAGTACTATAGAATCTTAAAGTACTGGTGCTGTGTATGCTGAAAGGAAGAGCCGTTTTACTTGGTGGCTATCTTAAAAAGTACAATGTGCCCTTGGGCCATTCGCTAAATTTTAAAAAAAAAATAAATTTTATTACTCAATTAGAAGAATGTCTGATGAAATCAGAGTGTGTGAGAGATAAGACAGAGGGGTGTGTGTGTGTGTGTGTGTGTGTGTGTGTGTGTGTGTGTATGACAGAGAGTACGTGCCCAGATGTGTGATGGTACAGAAAGAGAGATCAGAAGACATTTTGCAATTGCTTGCCAGGCTGACTAAGTTTCCTGGCCCCTCATCCCATGTCACCTTAGCAATGGCGTAGATGCGAGTGCTGGAGGGTTCAGACAGCTCTTTCCTGAGATCCAGGTTTGCTGGCCATTCCTTATGCATTGGGAGACGGGGAGTGAACCCATCCACAGACGGGTGGCACATCCTCAAAGCCTTCTGGAAACTTTCCTCAAAGGTGCGACCAATGGCCATGACCTGGAACACACACGGAGGAGCTTGTATTAAAGGAAGAAGCTCGCACATCTTTAGTTTATGGCAAACTTAGGTGTGCAGAATTTCCAGAAACCTGACAACTGCCACCAGTTGAGAGTATCAGTCGATTCTGAGCTTGTGTTTATTTCCCCTTCCCTTTTCTCCATGCTTTTTAATGTAATGAATCCTTAACATTGTATTAGGTTTTTTAGCAGCAAGTGGATATAGCTGTATTTCTGAGAGTGAGGAAGACATTGCCTGTACCTGTCCTGAAAGATAATATTATTAAAATGAGGAACAAATGCTAAAGCATAGGGACCCTCCCTTTAAAAGACCACACATTATGCCAGTATCCTTTAGAATAGGAAGCAAGTAAGGAGAAAAAAAGCATATTAACACAGACATAGACTATTTTAAGAGTTTCAATCAGGACCCATGACAATGTGGTTTTTCTATAGCTAAGTATTGATATTAGTGGACCCATAAGAATCATAACAAATACGGGTAGGCTGTGATTTTTTAATGTAGACGGAGGTTAAATTTCACCGTGACAAATTCTATATGTCCTTTGGTCTTTACAGCTTATTATATCAAACAACAATTTAGTCTGAACAAGTTAGTACTCAAAACTAAATTTAATCTGGCCTTGTACTCTACCCAGTTATTGAAGGGGATCAACATTGTCTTTGAGTCTTTCCATGCAACAGTAGATTGCTGGGCAATGTTTGGCTCTAGTTGAAAATATCAATGGCTGCAATACTGCCCACAGTAAATTTTCATGATTCCCCATATAACTCAAGATCACATTAGTGACACATTAGGAGATTGTTGTGACAACTGTGGAAAAGATATATATTCATATATAACTGATTCCCAGCACAAAGCCTTTGTTACCCTGGCCCAAGCGTAGTTAGAAGTAAGGGGAGCTTCCAGAGAGAAGGGGAACAAAGTATCAGGACCTTCCAGTTCAGTGGAAGGAGATTAATAGGGCACTGGGCTTGCTCCCTTTGGAGTTGTTGCCCTTGAGGGTTTGTGAGAGCTCATGGAGTCAGCCTGTCCCCTCTACAGATGGAGAAATGGGAAGCTTAGGAAAATGAAAGCCACGGCTCACAAGAATGGACTAAAGTCAAGTAATTAACTTCAGAGCAGTTGAGGCTTGGGAACACTGCACTATTTGTTGTGTGGTGCTTGTATGTGTGTGAGATGTTCATGTGTAAGCAGTAAGCATGTAGGTGTGAGGCATGCACTTACTGATCCATGTGCTGTGGATGCTAGAGCTTGACAATGGGATGATTCCTAAACTGCTTCTCCGTATCAGTGTTTGAGACAGGATCTCTTACTGAACCTGGAGCTTGCTATTTAACTAAATTGGGTGGTCAGGGAGCCTCTGGCCAGGGGACAGCCAACCTGCCTGTCTCTACCCTTCCAACTTCTTCCCAAGCCTATCCCATCCAGTAATGGGATTACAGGTCTACACCATCACACTTGGCGTTAGGTGGATGCTGAGGCCTCAGATCAGGTCTTCACGCTGGTGTAACAAGCACTTTGCACACTCACTCACTATCTTCTAAGCCCTTATATGATCTTTTATACTGTTTTAGTTCTAGATTTGGTGAAAAAAAAACAAATTTCATGTAAGCTATATCTATATATACTTGTGAGATTTATATATATAATACCCACATATATAGCCTTACCTTTGTATGCAACTCTGAGTCCATAAAAATATCGTGTAATAACTAACATACTAAATCTCAAAAGAAGCAATATTAAAGCACTAAAAAGAAAATGAAATGCCTACATGTTCTCCAGTTAAGAACCCAGTATCCAGATGGTCAACCTTTTGAGTTTCAGTGGTATTAAGGAGTTGACAAGATTACAGAAACCAAATACAAGGTGAGTGGAGTGCTAAATCCCAGGCTCACCTCGCCTACACTTTTCATTGAGCTACCAATCCGGCTGGATGTTCCATGAAAACGGTCAAGATCCCAGCGAGGAATCTTGGTCACCATGTAATCCAGGCTAGGTTCAAAGCAGGCTGACGTCTTCCCAGATACAACGTTCTTGATTTCTGGAAGTGGGATTCCTAGAGCAATCTTTGCTGCGATAAATGCCAGTGGGTAGCTGTAATGCAGGAGGTAAAGGAATTCTACCTTTACTTTCTTTTTTTATAATTTGAGCAATAAGTACT